>BGPR01000296.1:726624-737667 GCA_013235015.1 Araneus ventricosus
AAGGCCAAGAACATTTAAAGAAATGGAAAACGATATTCCATAATCTTTAGCAAATTATTAATTTCAGTTTCTGTGCACCTATAAGTACAAATTCTCTCCTAATTGTTACTGAAACTTCTTTTGGGATGTGTGTCTGTTCCTTGTGAATGAAACCAGCTACAATGATCAACTGAAGAACTGTAATACTGCAAATGATATTGTTAATCTTTCATATCTTTTTATTATCGTTTCTGTGTTTTACATTTTATTAAAATTTGTGTGTTTTATATTTTATTTCTTTAAAAAAATTTTAAAGCTAGTAACTAGATGCAAATTGGGTTCCAACTATCTCAAACTCATTGTCATTAGTCGCCTATTTGTGTTGATTGCACCATAAGAATCCAAGTCTCGATTTTAGTATAATAGACTACCTCAAAATACAAATGCCATTATTAAAACGTTATAAAAAAGTAAATAATACTTTGTATTTTGCAGTTTGCTGTTTCTCATTATCCAGGGAATTTATATTAATTTATAATGTGAAAATGCTTCATGTTGAATTTATTAAAAATAATTATTCAAATTATTTTCGTACATATTATATTTTTCTTGGCGTAGTATGGTCAACTTCATGGCTCTTGCGCCAAAAAACCCAACACAACTGGGGTTCAACCAACCTTTAAAAAATTTTACAGTAACTAGACGCAAATTCCGTGGTCTAAACTATCTCAAACTTCATGGTCATTAGTTGTCTTTATTTGTAAGTTAGATGTAATTGTTGTAAGAACTAAGTCTGGATTTAGTATAATATAATTTGTCTTTAAAAAAAATGTAAATGTCATTATTAAAGCATTGTTAAAAAAGTAAATAATATCGCTCTCTAGCAGCTTGCTGTTGTGTCACATCTCAGGAATTTATATTAATTCTGAGAATGAAATGTCATGTTTGTAACTATTAAAAGCTAATTATTTAAAATTATTTTCGTAATATATTATATTTTTTCTTATGCAGTGTATGGCTGTCCTTTATGGTTCTTGCGCCAAAAAAACCAACCAACCAACCATTTTCTGTACATCTATATTAATCTCAAAGTGTGTACTTGTAATAGTCAAAGCAAAATAAGTAAAGGAGGTTCAAACATAGACAGGGAACAAAACAATTTGTTCTGCGAAAGTAAAGATAACTTTAGTAGGCGTGCCAGAAATACGCTAGAGTTTATTACTCTATTGTTGAATGGCTGTACAAAATCTATATAGTTTATTTAGATATTTACAACGTTCTGAAAATTGAATGTTTTCGAATAACTAAAACTGAGAAAATCAGATTCCCAGGAAATTCCTGTCTAGTATTAGTCCATTTGGGATCCCAGATAGTTGGATTAATGATGGATCTCTACATGGGTTGTCGCCTGTTCGGAAATAAGAATTGATTCGCAGCTCACTCTTACAAGTACCCTTTAATCAATTCCTAATAAATTATACAGCAAATCTTGCAACTATATTGAAATCCTAATAAAATTTCCCGACATCTGAAATCCATCTTCAAATTTTCTCTCAAAACAATTCTGGAAAATTTTCACCCATGTAGTTTTAATCTTTCCATCCCAAAATCGTAAACTTCAATGCCTAAGAATGATAGTTAAATGAATGCATATATATTTATTGTGGTAAGAGGATATAAAAGGCATTTTACACATATTACGTTACTGGGAAACAAATTTGAATTATACAGCATGGTTCAAAATTTAAATATACAAACTAATAAAGCAATTTAAAACCCCAAAACAAAAGGGGCAAGAATCTTAAGAAATTCTATTATGACTAACCAAAACACGAGGACCTAGAAATACAAGAAGATTCAGAAAGACAAGCCCGTAACAAAATCTCTTTACTACACTATATTTATACAAAAGCTGCAGAATGTTTCACGTTCATGCAAGTTCTGCAAAATTCGTAAATGTTTGTTGATGCGATTCACGTTTCTCCTGGGTACCCGTTCCGTATATAATCATGTTCAGGCTCTCGTCCATTGTCGTCATTACCAAGAAAAAAGGTTCACTAGTTTCAGCATTCTAAAGCATTGCATATTCTAAGTTAATAAGAATGAACTTAAATTCTATTAACACACTGAAAATTGAACTAATGTTCTGGTAAATAGCACTCTAGCTCATTTGGTTGGAGGTTTTGATTTTGATTTCCCTTTCATAATTCTGTAAATGATTTTGCTTGATTTTTGTATTTTCTATCACTCCTAACAGTTTGGTACATTGAGTTTTATATTGCTTTCTACATTTTAATATTTTCGCTGCTATTAAAAATTTCAAATATCCGGTAATATTTCCAAATCTATATATTGAATTTGGGAAACAATGCTAACAAAATGTTTGGGTTAGTTAAAATTTCGAGCAAACTACATGTTCTAAGTTAATTTTGTAATAGGAACCCTGCTTCAAAAAATTCAGAGGTTCTTCTTTCGACTCTCCTTTAAATTTTCAGTTCAGGCAAACAAAAAGCCAAGCAGTCTATCCGTTGACGAATTTATCTTGCAAATTTGATATATAGCTCTACACTGAGAACCTAAATTGATACTGCTTTATCGTGTAATGAGTTACTTGGTTTATAAGGACAGATAGACAATCTATTCTTTGAGGATTTGTATTTTTTGTACTGATTGAAATTTGATACTGATTGCAGATTCTCAGTAGTATCGCAATAATATGCTATGCTTCCTATACACTTACTAAGTTGTTACCCATGACTCTGCAAGAAGAATTTGAACTACTTTTTAAATTCAGAACGTAAATGTTTCTGTTGTATATAGAAAGGGGAAATCAAAAGTTCTGACGGTTGATAATACTGGCATAATTGACGACTAATTTTAATTTTGTTACCAAATTTATCATTGTACCTAATGGTATCATCTGCTCTTTAATATATCATCCACTATGCTATATATCATTCGTTTCTACCGTTTAAAGGAACAAGCATAAAACAAAAATGAATACCTTCCTATTCTAAAAACTCTGGACAACTATACTATATAATGTCAAATGTGATTCATCCTGGTTTGTTTATTTTGGATTCATAGACCGTTTTCCGAGGTCCCTTGATTTTAAATCGCCAAATCTATTTACAACTGTATCAAGCGCCAAGCTCGAATTAGTACTTTCTTAGTAAACAAAACGTTGAATTCGTGTTCTGGTTTGGTGTAATCCTTTCATTTTTAAATCGGTTAGAAACAGTTTTAAAGCATTAAAATTGGAACTATTGTAATTAGCTAAATCGTCATTACAAATTAACTCGCCAAAAATTTGCAGATGTCGATGAAAAAGAGCGATAAAGAATAATTTTGCAACCTTTCCACCAAATTAGTTTTATTTTAAGTGGGAATGATATTTTCATTTAGTTATACTTAACTTCTAGTTAAATTTTAATCTAAAACTTGGAACTATATTATATCTACCATTAGATTTCTGTCCTGGCGTTTATTTTCTTAAAGTATTCCAGAGATTATTTCTTTTCTCAGCAAGACTACGTGACGTATGACTTTAAATAAGTTATTCCACATGCTTTGTTTTCTTTCTGATGGATCACGTGACATTTCATTTTGCTTACGCATTCCTTAAGGATTACGTGGCAGTTGGATTGGAAAATAAAGTAATAATCTTCATCGCAAATCGTTTGTTAATTATTTAATTGTTATCTAAATCTCGTGAATTTAACATGATGTCACCTACCCAATGTCCAGCCTTGGTAAGCTACAAATTTTGCCAATTTTCATCCAAATCGGTTTTGGCAGTTTTGCCGTGAATGCGTGTACAAACAGACAGACACACTACTTATTATATTATATGGATATTTATGTACAAGCAAAATTCTTCTAGAAATAAAGGTGAATTAGTTCAAAACAATCCGTTGCCTAGCAACGGAGAAGCATAAATCTTCGTTATTTCAAAATCGTCTGCACGCATTTTAAAATTTTTGGTAAAAATTAATACCAACGAAGGGAAAGGCTGAGAAATAATTGGTATCATTGAAAAGGTAAAAATTTGAACTTTAAGATGGTATAAAAATATTTTTGTCGGGACAGTTTGTCTGAAGCGGCGGAAAAACGGTTCTTCTGCTACTCTTTCTAATTAACTGACTGTCAACTTTACCTAGAAAGTTCATAAGTGTCTTCCCTGTGTTGCCAGTCATTGCGGCAAAATTCCATATTGAAACTGTCCATTGGTTTATAGGAGAGATGTGGAACATAGCCACATACCCACATACATACCCACATACATATCCACATACATATCCACATACCTTACAATGACTTTTATTTATATTAAGATGAGCTTGTTGAATTCTTTACTGAATCTAATAATTGATGTAATTCGAAAAGGAAATGAGGTTAAACCTGTTTTTTCCCAGTATGACACGTTCTGGTTAATAATCTGTAGGCTACAGCTAGTAACTGAAAGTTGAAACTTGAACTACAGAAAATTCCTTTGCCTTAGTACACTCTAAGGAAATGGTTCTATAACTTGGTAACTGAAAGCTGTCTGAAACTTGAACTACAAGAACATTTTGTTTTTGTTAATTTCTGTGGAAAATGGTTGCCACAATTGCTTCCAGATAAAGGAATGAGGTTAAACTGGTTTTTCCTGCATTATGATTAACGTTCGGATGATATCTGTGTTGCTGTTGGTAACTGGTGAGTTGTCTGAAACTTGAACTACAAAATTTTTTTGTTCTTTCCTTTT
The DNA here is from genome assembly GCA_013235015.1 of Araneus ventricosus. Taxonomy (NCBI): domain Eukaryota; kingdom Metazoa; phylum Arthropoda; class Arachnida; order Araneae; family Araneidae; genus Araneus; species Araneus ventricosus. Next base: position 731,351 of record BGPR01000296.1, read on the forward strand.
GTGTTAATTTAATGAAAATGGTTGGTATAACTTTCTTCCAGATAAAGGAATGTGATTAAACTGGTTTTTCCTGCAATATCATTAACTTTCGCTTCATAGCTGGTAGACTACAGCTGTTATCTGAAAGTTGTCTGAAACTTGAACTGCAAGCAGTAAATTATCTTTTTCTGTTAATTTATGGAAAAATGGTTACAACTTGCTTCCAGATTAAGGGAATTAAACTGGTTTTTCCTGCAGTACACATCGTTCGGTTAAGACCTGGTAGGCTACAGCTGGTAACTGAAAGTTGCCTGAAACTTGAACTACAAGAGCAGTACCTTTTTGTCTTTGGTAAGCAGAAAATGGTTGCTATAGTAACTTGAAAGTTGTCTGAAACTGAACTACTTAGAAAAGCCTTGCCTTTGTGTTACCTCTTAAGGAAAATGGTTACAAAACTTGCTTCCAGATAAAGGATCGTGGTTAAACTGAATTCTGCACATGATGAATCCTTTGTTAATAAATGGTAGAATACAGCTGGTATCTGAAAGTTGTCTGAAACTTGAACTGCAAGAAAATTTTTGTCTTTTGTGTTAATTTAAGGAAATGGTTACAACTTGTCAGATTAAGGAATGAGGTTAAACCGTTTTTCCTGCAGTATGAGTAATGTTCGGTTGGCACTGGTAGCTACAGCTACTGAAAGTTGCCTGGAAACTTGAACCACAAGAAAATTTTCTTTGTGTTGGTGAAATGGCTAAGTAACTGTAACTGAAAGCTGTCTGAAACTTGAACTGTCCACGAAAAGCCTTGCCTTTGTGTTAATTTAAGGAAAATGTGGTTGAAATCCTGCTTCCAGATAAAGGAATGTGGTTAAACTACTTTTCCTGTACATGATTAACTTTGGTTAATAAATGGAATACAGTTGGTATCTGAAAGTTGTCTCGAAACTTGAACTGTAAAAGAAAATTTTGTCTTTGTGTTAATTATGAAAATGGTTGCTATAATCCTTGCTCTGATTATGGAAATTGGGGAGGTTAAACCAGATTTTTTCCTGCAGTACAGAGTAATGTTCGTTGTTCCAGAAGCTGCCAGCTGGTAACTGAAAGTTCTGAAACTTGAACCACAAGAAAAAATTTTTGTCTTTGTTGGGTGGTATTAAGTATAACTTGTAACTGGAAAGTTGTCTGAAACTTGAACTAATGAAAAAGCCCACTTTTGTGTTAATTCTAAGGAAAATGGTCATAAACTTACTTCCTGATAAAGGAATGCGGTTGAACTGGTTTTCCTGCACATGATTTCAACTTTAATAATAAATAGAAATACAGCTGGTACTGGAAAAAGTTGTCTGAAACTTGAACCAAAAGAAAAATTTTTTGTTATTCCTTGTGTTACCCTAAAATTATTGCTGTCCTTGCTTCCAGATATGAAATGAAACCGGTTTCTTCCTGCAAGGAGTAATGTCTGTTGGTGACCAGGCTACAGCTGGTAACCTGAAAGCTGCTCGAACTTGAACTACAAGTAGGCCTTTTTGTCTTGCAAGCTTGAGAAATGGGATATATAACTTGGTAACTGAAAGTTGTCTGAAACTGAAAAGCTTTGCTCTTGTGTTAATTGAAAATGGTTATGGTAACTTCTTGTTTCCAGATAAAGGAAATGTGGTTAAACTGGTTTTTCTGCAATATGATTACACCCTGGTTAATAAATGGTGAAATTACAGCTGGTATCTGAAAGCTGTCTGAAACTTGACTTAAGAATTTTTTTTTATTTTTTAGCATCTGCTGGTTGCTAAGTAACTTGCTTCCAGATAAAAATGATATTTGAAAATGGTTTTATTACTGAGTATGATTAAAGTTCTTGAACACTTGTGAGTGCAATGAAATGTGAAGTAGTATAAGAAAACTGGAACAACAGATCTTTTTCTTTGTGATAATTTAAGAAAATTGTTTCTAACTTGCTCCACTAACCAGAAAATATTAAATATGAGAAGGTATCTGTCTGTTCGAAGAAGATACAATGGAAAGATAACTCACAAAACTGTACAATCTCCAATCAAAGTAAAATGGTCAGTCAATTAAAAGAATAGAGCAGATAAACTAATGAACTGGTTGAAGAGAAACTGAATAAATGTATACAAGCAGAGAAAAAGAAATAGTCTCAAAATTATAGCCTTCAGCATCGTGTAGTGAATGATGACTAATACTTTTTCTCACAAGGCAGGCAAAATAAAAGAAGAAAGTGCATTCATTCTTAAGTTCGTCGAAACTTACTGGTAACATAATTTAGCGTTTTCATCTCAGCTTGGCGTTCCCCGGAGCGAACGAGTCATTCCCAATAAAAGAAAAAGCAGTCAAATCATGTGAAAGGTGTTGTGTTTGAAACTAAGTTACGTTTCCAAACCAGTCAAGGCAATCGCATCATCGCGGATTTTTTTCCGAATTGATGATAAAAGACGTGATTTATTTTTAGTCCTGTTCTTTTCAATTTTCTAGGCTATCGCTGGATAAACAACATCAAAGAAAAGCAGAGTTTTTTTGGTAAGATTTTTACATTTCAGATAACTTCAGGATATTTTGTGTATTTGATATTTTCCATGAAGAAAGAAACTCAAAAATTTATTTGGGGAAAGTGGATAAATAAACACAATAAATTTGAATAAGTTTTGGAATTTTAAGCTAGTTGGATTTTAAACTCTGTGGTTAGAATTAAATATCATAATTCAGAGCATTGTTGCAAATAGTGTAAGTGTTCTATCCTCGATTTTCTCGTACACTTGCATAATATGGAATGTTTTGTGCTTAGATTCGTAGCATAGTAAAGAAATTCGAATTTCCTTTTTGAGTCTCTGTTTTTCACCGAATGGGCCCAAAATTTGACACAAATATAGGGAATGGGAAAAACCTGTCGGTTTAAACCGAAAGCCAGTTTCTTGTTCCGGTTAAACGGTTTTTTCGGTAATTTTTTGCCTCTGTTTAAACCGGTTATTTTTTTAAATCCAAAAAAACCGGGAAAAAAACCGGATCGGAAGATAGGCTCGATTTTTGGTTCGACTAGACTAAAATTTACCAAGTTATAAAGCTACGAATTTCGTCATCTTCGGCCAATCACCGACAACCGCTTCCTCGAGGTGTCTGTTGGTTGGCGGGTTACTGAAAGAGTCTTTATGAACAGATAAATATTGGCCAATGGATTGATTCCCTGCAAAAACAATACTAATAAAAAATTTACCTGCAAACGGCGTCTGTTTATTGTAGCCAAATAATATTTATCTTTGGTCGGAAATACGTGACATCCGAAAGATTAGTATCTACGTTGAATGATGTTGTTTCCGATGAGAGGTGTCGGCTCACGGATCAATACATTGCTGAAAGAGTCTTTATGGGTAGATATTTTGTCTATAATACTTACTTATTGCAATAATTACTCATTTATAATTATTACATATTGTATTAATTACTTATTTATAATCATTACTTATTACATAAATAATTATTGTATTAATACTTACTTATTGTATATTATTATTAATAAAAAATTCTGTCCACAAACGTTGCCTTTTTTTAAAAAGAAACCGAAAACCGGTTTTTTTTTCAAAAACCGGTTATTTTGAACTATTTTAACCGCTAGAGAACTAGAGGTGAAAAAACGGTTTTGAATAACAGCCATTTCTACACAACTCTGCAATTTTTATGTGAATACCTCATATAAAATTTCATTTTTCTAGCTTGTAGAATTTTTGAGATATAGTACTTAGGTTGCGTCATCACTAGGATGGAATCAATATTAGAATAAGTTAGTCAATTATCTTCTATCTGAAGTTCTATTAAAGTTCTGAAGGTATTAAAATAGCGTGTTGTCACTGAGAACACAAAAGTGTTTAAACATTCAAAACTGTAGTGCATCGAAACTCGATTACAAAATTTCATCGTTATAGACATGAAACGAATTAAGTTAAATAAAAGTGTATAAATACTGATTTATTTAGCCGCTAGTAAAGCATAATTAATAGAAAAGAGAAAGCATCATAGATTGCGATATCTTTTTGAGAGCGCAAAGGATGTTTATGAGTTTCCAAAATAGAAAAAGATTAGATGAGTTTCCAAAATAGAAAAAGATTAGATGGGTTTCCAAAATAGAAAAAGATTAGATGAGTTTCCAAAATAGAAAAAGATTAGATGAGTTTACAAAATAGAAAAAGATTAGATGAGTGTCCAAAATAGAAAAAGATTAGATGAGTGTCCAAAATAGAAAAAGATTAGATGAGTTTCCAAAATAGAAAAGATACATAGTACTGCATATATTCATCATTGGCTAAAAGGACTGCTAATACAAGATCTGAATGGATCTCCAGAACGAAATAGGGTAACAGACTGAGATGCATATTTTCAAATAAATAGTTTTGTTTATTTTGGTAAAGAAAATAAACATTCAGACTTCTTAAATATGATTGTGTTATCTTCCAAAACGTTGCCTTCAAGCATAGGCCAAATTACATAACATAATAATTAAAAAATTGGAATTTTCTAGCCGTTTTCAAATAATGTACTATTTCCAAAGAATCTAAATATTTGAAGAAAGAAATTCAATATCATTTTCTGTATTTTTTTTATTAATAATAACAATAAAAAGTGAAAAATTCGAATGCAAATTGGAGTTCAAATATTTTTGTAACATCGGCGCCATTTTTATTAGTATATTATTATTGTCTAAGACACACATCATCCGTAGGCCATAATTATTATTAATAGTAGTAGTAGTATTTTTGTAGCATCGAATTATTCATTCTATAAATTTTACAAATTTTTTATTAAATTTTATGAAGACCTTAATATTTTAATATCTCCTTCAATGTTTCTAAAATTTAAATTATTATTTCTAGTTTAAATTCTTCAATTTAAATTTTTAAGTCTAACCTTAAATTTTTAATAACTCTAATGTTTTTAAGATAAAATGTTTACAGCTTTTAAATTGTATGATTGATGCGTATTATCATATTAACGGTCATTCTAAGCTGTAAAAAGAAACGAAAACTGCAAAATAAACCATTTTTAGAATATCATAAAAAATTTGATTAAAGAAAAAATAATAAATGAGAAATATAGTCTTCTATTATTTGCCCTGAAAAAACAATCCTTAAATTTTCTTCCTTCTATAAACTGCTGATTAGACTGGAGTACCTATAGTGTGCATTATCTTTAATTAAGATAATGCACACTATACATGCATTTTTTATCCGACTAGGTTCGGAGAAAAAATTTTTAAAAAGCACGTACAAAAAAAATTACAGAGCTTAATAACAAATATAGGCTTAAATAGTCACAATTGGAAGTAAAAATTCATATATCATCAATAGTTTTCGAAAATAAATATTTTTTTCAACATTTTTAATAAAAATTTTGATGTTCAGAAAAACAGCATAATTGAAAAAATATGCGACATATTTAATTTTATTTTCACATTCGTACTTCTCAAACTATTTAGAATATAATAGACCGCAAGATAAAATTTATTTTAATAAATAAATATTTTATGAACATTCAAAGTTGGCGTCATTGATTTTCGTCAAAATTATCCTACATTTCGATCTGAAAGTGACTGTAAAACATGACTAAATAAGGCTATCATAAAATCTGTGGTCTATTACACCCTCAAAGGTTTTTTTACACGCGTGTACCAAATTTAAATGAATTGTAATGAATCGTTTTGGAGATATCACGTTTTTCGCGGGCAAATTTTGGTGAAATTTTCATTTTTCAGAAAACGCATTTAAAAAATATAATAACACATTAGTTCAAATAAATATCAAGGAATTAAATAGTAAAGGAATAAGAATAAAACAAAGAGTGTTTTAGAATCTTAAAAGTTGTTGATTTATTTTTAGATCATAAAAAGTTTTTGAATTTTTCTCCGAAAATCGCTTTTTCAACCAAGTCGGATACCTTAAATAAATTATTTGCCCTTATAATACCATCTATAATATATCTAGATTATCTAGTTATATTATAGGTAATATAACTAGATAATCTAGATATATTAGTTATAATAGTAATAACTAGATAATCTAGATATATTAGTTATAATAGTAATAACTAGATAATAGTTATGTAGTTATCCACCATTTTACCTCAAGTACCTACCTTCTTACCATTTCACAGTTTTTAGAAATAAAAAAAATCAAACTGCATAGACATAAGCTTAATAGCAGCAATAATATTCCTAGCTGAACAGCCATAACAATAAAATTTATACATAATAACCACCATAACAGATTGTGCTACATCGATAAAAAGTCAGGAACTAATAAAAGTATATTTCACATGCAATTTAAAAAAAGACAGGGGGAA
>BGPR01000296.1:740708-754185 GCA_013235015.1 Araneus ventricosus
TGACGAACTGAATTAGACGAATATTGACGAACTGAATGAGACGAATACTGACGTACTGAATTAGACGAATATTGACGAACTGAATTATGTGAATATTGACGAACTGAATTAGACGAATGTTGACGAACTGAATTAGGCGAATAACTGTAGCCATCCAAACTTTAACACCGATCATGCTACAAAAAGTGAAGGATGAGCTCTCATACAGATTGGTTAGTTAATTATTAACATCCCGTTCTGAAGCAACACGAGGGATATTTTAGGACGGACCTCGTAGTTTTGAACCGCAATCAGATGACGATGCCGACGCCTGAACCGGCACCTTCCTCTCCAAACTATCGCACCACAACAACGGGAGGACGTTTGATACCCTACATACGATTTGGCGTGCAACACGCCCAATACACGACGTATTTTCAGTGGAATCGGGTTTCGAGCCTGGAGCGCTTCGGTCCCCAAGCCGACACCTTAGCGCTAGGCGACCGCGCCTCCAATCTATAGGAGGCGCCCCTCCTATAGATTGGAAATCGTTTGTGTTTTTGGTGGCGGTCACTTTGAGCATTTATAATTTTAATAAACTTTAAAATAATTTTCATTTAATTTGCCCAAAAAGTTTGTAAAGTCTTTTGTTCTGTAATTGTAGTCCATCAAAGTTGGGATATTCTTTTGTAGACATCCTGTACAGTATCTGTGCAATAATTTCATCATAATACCAGTTATAATGTTCAATTCTATTGATAAATTCTGAGCTTTGTCTCTTATTTTTAAATATTTAAGCCCCCACTGTTCAAATTTGTTCCCCATATTCCAAATTTAACGTCACTATACTTTTTGTACACTATTCCAAGCCTATAAACCACACTGTTTTAAGCCTATAAACCACACTATTTCAAGCCTATAAACCACACTATTTTAAACCTATACTATTTCAAACTGATAAAATGGAGAGGGTCAAGAACAATTTTGAGACCTGAAAAAAAATTAAAAACCTGAAATATAACAAAATGAAAAACTACAAAGTTTTAATACTTTGTTGAAGTTATCTATATACAGTCGAGAAAATTTTTATCTTTTTCAGAGAAATGCGCTTAAAGTTTTCATAATAAATACTTCAAACAAAATAAATTTATAAATTTATTTAGAAAAAGTTATATATTTCCGTTAGCTTAATCAAATCTAAGAAAATTTATTAGCTCCTTAGCTACTGAAGGTTACTAGGAATGCTTTCAATTTTTGCTTAAATCATAGATGACTTAAAAGATATTTCCCCCCTATTTTTCATTAAAATATCAAACTTTTATTTAAAAAAATTAAACTGGTCAATTTTAATCATAAATAATGTCATATAAAAATAAAAACCTTTTCTATGTATGTCAGAACCAAAAATAATTTTCAATATTTAAACCATACCGCACTTCTAAATTTCCCACAGAACTGACAATTAAAATATCCGAAAGTTCATTATTCAATAATAAATGTAATTAAACAACGAGTTAGTGCTTTTAAAAATTGTCATTTGAGCCGCGAAAGAGGTTTTTTATATACAAAAGAAAAAACAAAATATCAGGAAACAACAGCTGGATCATTAATTTCATTTCGATATAAAGACGCCAAAATTTTAATTAATCACATAAAACTATTTATCTTACGTTTCTTTAATTACAAAAATTCGCCCAGTTTTAAAAAATAAAAGAGAGGAACTTTCTGTCTGGCATTTAATGAGAATCGCAGTTGAATGATTTAAATAAAAATACTTCTTTGAAATCCGTTTCAGAGAAACTGCAAATCTTCCTTTATCCATTAAAGTTAAAGAAACTTTTCCTTAATTGTTAACTACGTTTAAGCTTTCTTCAAAGCCATTTTTTATGCCTTAATGACAGAAAGTCACCTTAAAAATGCATGAATTCGAAACTGCGAATAAAATGAAGTAGTATTCTAAAATATAATTAAGCTTTTTAAGAATGTGAAAGCATATGTAAGAAAGTTATGGGGGAAAAAATATAAATTATTCCTTTTCGTAATATTTCGAAGAAAATAACAAAATTAAAACAAAAAAGCTGCAATAATTTGTAACAAAAATGAAATAAAACGTTTTAGTCTAGTTCTAAGAAATAAATTTACAGTAAGTTACAAGCAAGAAAATTGAATACTTCTCAAAAATTAATTAACTTAATTTTATTTTCAGTAATTAATTATTTCGCAATGGCATTTACTTGTTTATAATTCCGTACAAACTGAAGCAACTGTACAAGCAATTATATTTCTTTTAAAAAGCTACCGAGCATTGCAGTGACTAAAGCAATTATAGGATTAAATACATAAATGAATTAAAGTTTTAACTCTTGGAAAAATGTTTAATTGATATACGTGACTCAGTTCTAATGAATATTTTTCAGAGAAGAATTTCACAAATAATAATATCATGCGACAACATTTAAGAAATTATAATGCGGAAGAAGTAAGGCCTAATTATTCGCCACTAATATAAATTTTCGGAAGTTTTATAATATTTATGGAATCTTGAGCAATTGTTCAAAATTTTTCTGCGAATTTGAAATTCAATTTATATAAAACTTTCATTCTTTCCGAAAATATCTGAAAAAAATAATAATCGAGGCTGTCTGCGACCAGCTCCAAAGATTATAATCAGGACGCCATTATAAATAAATTGTAGATTTAGCAGTTCATAATATCTATCTATTTAACAATAAGGACTATCGCATTCACAATTCTTGCATGTAAATAATTTATTATAACTTTCATAAATCTTGTCAAACATGGCATTCATAATTGTTTAGCGCAGAAGAACTCTCAAAATATGTATTTACCTTTCATTACATTTGTATTAAAGAATATACATTATACAAATATCCTTTTTATCTGATAAGTTAAGTAAATGTCAGGATCATCGCTTAACAAGCAACACCATCTATCTCAATTTTTTGAAATTTCAAAGAGGAAGAAAATACTCAGTTTTTTGCATCCAATAAAGAATACTTCTGAATATTTTTTCACATCTGATAGGAATATGCCGTCTCATATTTGTATCAGATGTTAAAAAAAATCAGAAATATTTGATATTAGTTGAGAAAAATTGAGTATTTTCTTCCTGTTTTAAATTTCAAGAAATTGAGATAGGTGGCGTTACTTGTTAAGCGACGATATACAGGATCAAATATCATCGCTTAACAAACAACACCACCTATCTCAATTTTTTGAAATTGCAAAGAGGAAGAAAATACTCAGTTTTTCGTAGCCAATAAAAAATACTTCTGAATATTTTTCACATCTGATAGGAATATGCTGTCTCATACTGATATCGCATGCTAAAAAAATTCAGAAATATTTGATATTAGTTGAGAAAAATTGAGTATTTTCTTCTTGTTTTAAATTTCAAAAAATTGAGATAGGTGGCGTTACTTGTTAAGCGACGATATACAGGATCAAATATCATCGCTTAACAAACAACACCACCTATCTCAATTTTTTGAAATTTCAAAGAGGAAGAAAATACTCAGTTTTTCGTAGCCAATAAAGAATACTTCTGAATATTTTTTCGCATCTGATAGGAATATGCTGTCTCATATTTATATTAGATGTTTAAAAAATTCAGAAATATTTGCTATTAGTTACGAAAAATTGAGTATTTTCTTCCTCTTTGAAATTTCAAAAAATTGAGATAGGTGGCATTGCTTGTTAAGAGACGATATACAGGGTGGTTATAAATTATTAGAGCCATTTCAAAAATTATTTTTTTAAAAAAACTAATAATGTTACAACTGTGTTTTTTCTTTTAAATGAGAGAGCAAATAAAACGTTTTTTTACAAATAGGTGGCGAACCATTACGGCATTCTAAATTTGCTACAGCGAGAGGTTTCCACAAGCAATGGCTACTGATCAACAGAAGCCGATGCACGTTTTCTGGTTTTCTTTTTTAGTTTTTCTTGAATATCTCGAAAACTATTCAGTTTTTGAATTACAATTTATTTAAAAAAGTAAAGATCGTGACATTTCCTACAAATCCATACTTTTATTTTTCTCTTAGCTTTAATAGTTTCGCAGATAATGGCTCTCAAAAATGGGAGATGCCAATAATTTAAGGCCCCCCAGACGGCCGTAACGGCACGTTACCTATCTGCGGAAAAAACTTTTAAAATGTGCTCTCATTTTTTAAGAAAAATGTAGTTGTAACGTTATTAACTTTTTTATTTCTTTTTTAAATGGGCCCAATAATTTATGACCAAAGTCACTTACTTGCATCCCAAAAGTTTAAAAGTAAATATAACGATGTTGATTCGTTTTTCTTTCTATTCCTTATTAATTTCTTTTACATTTACAGAAATAAATTTACGTGCATATGTTTTTATGATCCAAATTATATTCATTCTTCTTAGAAAAACTTAGCACATTATTTTCGCTATTATGCAAAACACTTTTAAAAGCTAGTAATTTTTTACGAGCATTTTCTATTTTAATTTTGCAACTCGGGAAGACTTTTTCTGTTATTTCAATGCTTTCTCAACTTCTTTCTCTCAGCCATTTTGATAGACATCTTAAATTCCCTTTAAAATAATGAGGTATTTCTCTAGTAAAATAAGTTCTCGCTATCCCAAGTTTTGTACTTTTCAAACAACCCACTAAGCCCTAGTATTTCTCTAAACACTTAACTATTCCCACAAATGCTGTAAAAGAAACCTTTCTCTTAAAATTAGGGAGCAATTTTTTTCTTCCTTTTCTTCCTTCTTCTATTTAAATCAGGCTCCTTCATTATCGAAGAAAGCGCAGGAAATTTTTCACGTGCAGGGAAACTACTTTTTTCTTTTTCTCACGTTTAGGCCCAATTATAAAAAGAATGGGTGGGAGATTTTTTCGTTTTTTTCTTTTCTATCTGAATCCCTTACAAAGTGTCAGGGAGAGAGGCGATCAAGGAACAGGAATGATACGCTCATTGCTACGAATAGCGAAAAAAATATTTTTTTTTTTTTTTACAATTCTCTCTCGCTTCAAATTTTTTCATCCTTTTTCTGTGTTTAACTCCCAGCTTTATTTATTTTTCTTCCTCCATTGAGCGTTTATGAAAGTTTTTGTTCCTCACACTTTGATCCTTTAATTGAAACGCGAACGAGAATAATCGATTCAACTAACTAATTGGATCACTGTCTAGAGGTCGGTTGCCATTGACTTTAGCCTCAGGCGTCGAAACGCTCTCGTCTGCTGTCACAGTGTATTATGAAGTGGAAATTTCTTATAATAATAGTCAGTGGCAACACAAATTAACATTAAGAGGTGAGTCGGGTGGCGTATCTTAACACTCAGATAAATAGTCCCGAATGTTATCATAGTGCATGCGAAAAAAATTTATATATTTGCACAGAATTTATTTTTAAACATCAGTTACATACATATTGGATAATGAAATTCAGCATTTACTACTAAAGTCGTTTAATCCCCTCAATCGGAATTAAAAAATTATTTAAGCTAATTTTTTCTTTACTACAAGGAGTATCTTATAAATACAATATAGGTCGGTGAAAAATTTTAAAAAGTTTGGGATATGTCCGGTATACCGAACATTTCATCGGTTGTCAAAGGCACACTATAGCGAGAAGTCGAAAAGTTGTCATTTTAACTAATATTTCAAATTTAAAGTAAATTTCTTTTTCTAGCATGTTGACAAAAAATAAGTTTTAAGCAGATTAAATAAACAAATTTAGTTTACAACATGGGGAATAACACAATATGTATCACAAGTAAACATGCATTGAGTCGGAATTTCGATACAGCAGGCATACATTTTGCATAAAATATTTCTTCTTCTAAAAAAGATAAAATATGACAAGAACTTCATTGTAAAATGTTTTCCAAAGGATAATGCAATATTATACAAGCATTTTAAATGATAAAACAAAGAATTAAATACTAATAACTCATAAAACCGAACTCATATTTACAAAGACTAAATTTATAAAATGATGCCATCCTCAGAATGAGAAATCCTTGCATGTATTATAATTAGACGACGGCCAAAAATTAACTTTAAAAAAGTACATAATTTTATCAAGTATTAAATAAGTAGCATAAGTTCAAAATGATGGATATGAATATTAAATAAATACTATCAGTTCAAAAACATTTCTACAATATCAATATATTGTAGGAATGTCTCGAAACCCTTAAAAGCAAAGAAACACGAATTGCGTCCTCCACGAGTGATGAGGCATTTTGCAGCATTTTTTTATAGTTGATAGCCTAATGGCAGAGGCTCGACTTTGGGACCGCAGGGTCATGGGTTAGAGACCCGATTCCGCAGTACTGTCCTACCGCCAGGAGAAAAACCCTGGACAGGGTTGCCGCAAGTGGACGAGTCGAAGAAAGGAGGTAAACGGGTATGAAATCAACCGCAACATTTGACGAACCAACCGCACTTCGTAAGGCGGGAATTCGTTTTCGAACGACGTACAGAGCGAAACGAGACTACCGTCGGTTCTATCGCCGCCAAATGAAATAATGCCATTTCCTTCACCCCCAAAATGCAGTGGAATATCCCGTTTCCATAACGCCCGCCACAGGCGTGTCTGGTGTCTGGGGTTTTTCTCGTGGCGGTATGCGTGTCATCTTTTGCATGTAAAATTCGTTGAAAGTCGAACACCCTCCAGCCGGTGTGATGCGGAAGCTCGAAGTGTGAGTGTCAGCTCAAAATTCATCCTCGTCATCTAAGCATCTCTATTAGCACAAGATAACGTAAGATATCTCCACGATATTGTTCGGTATTCTGAATGTATATACTCACAATATAATCAGGATATTATAGCAATATTTTAGAGCATCTTGTGTTAATGGGGTATTTACAATGACCGCTCCATAATTGTTCTTGTATAGTTGCAACGAGACTTTAACTAACTAAAATTAAATAAGTGAAACTAACTACAGTCAAAATCTGACAGCTAATTTGACAAAATTTGAGTAGCGGAAATTGCGTTTAAAATACATCCGCTATCAGGGATTTCGGTGCAAAAACTATAAATTAACCCCTTGGCATACGATTTTATTTAACTTCCTAGTAAGATGCTACCACACATTTAGTATATTTATTATTATTTCAATCTATTTAAGATGGTAAAGGGTACTTGAGACATTTACGCGTGTCCAGATGATTTTTTTTATTTACTATTAATTGTTACGTTGACTTAAATGTGCGTTTCAATAGCAAAACTTCTGTAATTCGATACGCTTGTCAGAGTCGTCATTGTATGTTAAGGGGTTAAAAGATTCTCCTGTATAGAGTAAATGGATTCAAATTTTCAAATATCTTCTAACCGAACACGTTCGGAGCAGTTTTTTTAAAAAAAATGCTATATAGAAACACCATAATATGTTTTTTAGATTTGAACTTTATAAAGATTAATAATAGAGTATTATTTTTGAGTATAAATTATTATGAGTTTTCAGAAAACCTAAATTTGTGCTGTTTTCTAGGGAAAATTTTCAAAAACTTCAAACATGCTAGAGGTCAAACTTTTGTAATAATTCAAATAAAACTAGTACTAAAACAAACCACATACTATGGACTAGTGCTTGTACTAGAATATTAACATTCTTTGGATAAATAAAAATTTTAGAGCTAATCGAACAATCATTATAAGATTTTCAGCAAATTTTTTATGTCATTTTTCAAATAAAAGACCATAATTAAAAACATATTGTTACAATATATATTATTCCAGTACATTCACTAGAGAAACATTTGAAGAAGATGTTCGCAAAATTTCAGAACAATCGAATGATAATATCTTGAGTTATCATGTTTGAAGTGTGAAAATTATGCATAAAATCTAGTTTTGAGAAGAATCAAATTTTAGCTTTGACACGCGCTTAAATTAAATATCTAAACTTTAAAAAAATCCTAAAAATATATTAACATCATATTAACTTGAAAAAATGCAGTTTAAAAGAATTTTTGACAGGTTTCTGTCCCTTTAAATGACAACTTCTGGTTAATTAAACGCCCACTTCCAGTTTTCGGTTTGTTATAAACCAATTAATATCTCATCTTCTAATTAACGTACTGACAAAAGCAAATATGTTTTAGAAAAGTAAATGAATGAACTATCAAAAACATCAAAAATAAAAAAAATGGGAAGTTTGGACGAAAATCGACTTTTCAACGTGTTCGGATTCAACCCTTTGACCTACTATGTCGAGTTAGACTCGACATTCTGAAGGATGCATCTGTTATACATTCTTGTTGGATAGCTCTTATTATGAATGATAATGAAGAAATTATGTCCTAATTTCTCTTTATTAGTTTTATAAAAACATGTGTAAAGGATTTCATTTAAGCAGAACTTAAAATGCTTCTAGTGATGCTGTGTATATTAAATCAGGAAACGCGCAAAAAATATCATAGCGAAAAACCTTCTAAAAGCTGGAAATAATAAGAAATGCTTATAATTTCTGCTATAAAGAGTATGGAAACACATTCAGAATCAACAAAATATAAGTTATACCCGATTAATAAAAATTCAAAAAATGATATTTTGGTAGAAATAGACAAATTAAGTTTATTCCATACCTAATTCTCACCTCTGCTTATTTTTCATCCTTCATTCAGCGTCTGTCAAAATTTTTATCCCCCCTGGTCCTTTAATTGAAACGCGAAAGAGAATAATCGATGCAACAAACTAATTGGATCCCTGTCTAGGGGGGTCGGTTGCTACCAACTCTGTGTAGCTTTAGGCTCTGAAACGCTTTCGCCTGCTGTCACAGAGGATTATTCAACGGAAGTTTGTTGTGATTAGACAAAATCTGCGGGGAAACTGAATCACTTAGCCTCAACCGATGTGCCTGAAGTTTTATTGACTGAACATGTCAGTGAAATCTCGTTAAAAGATGAATCCCCTCAGTTGACAATTAATCATTAGGATTCCCGTAGTATTTTGAAATATTAAAATATGGAAACTATTCAGAATTGTTTAAACAGGAAAAGATTTCGACTGTCTCACTGTGAAGTTTGTAAAATCTCCAGGGATTGCGAGAGGTGAGATGTTGTAATAAAAATTTGACAGTGCAAATGACGTTTTAAATACTTTTCCTTTCGGGAATTTGGATAGATGACTCAGAAAGTATTAAAACATTAATTATATTGACAAGGTAAACTAGTGTGATGTATTCCAGCATAGCATGAATAATCATGGAGCCTTCTTTATCAAAAATAATATATTTATTGGACGTTTTCCACTGCACAAACATGTGAAACAAACACATACACTTACATCACTCCTTACATCGAATTCCATGTTCAATTCATCAATATTCTTTTTCGTTGCTAGGCAACGTTAGCAAAAGACAAATATATTTATGCCACACTATTTTTATAACCTTTAGAAAAGAATTATGCCAAACGATATTTTTAATTAATTTCTTTTTCAGCCAAACGATATTCTAAAATTAATTTCTTTTATGACCAAACGATATTTTAAAATTAATTTCTTTTATGACCAAACGATTTTTTTCATCTAATTAATTTCTTTTCTTCAAATATTTTATTAATTCTACAAATATATACTTTTATTCGTTACAAATATTACACTGGTAATGAAACTAAGATTTTTGAATTTTAGTAAATTTATTTGCGCAATTTTAGATATTAATCCTTTCTAAGGCCGTGGAAATATACTTCCCATCAAATTCCTCAATTTTTAAATGCATTTCTTAAGGCTGGCGTAAGTTCTCGCCAAATTTTTCGATAAAACAAAAACCTGAATGTTCCAATCTCTCAAACCTTAACGAAGTTGTCATGTCATAGTTCTTTAGCAGTATTCTCTCTATTCCTTGTTTCCCACACTTAACACGCAATGGTTCCCCATCTTTGCTACGCTATTCAAAAACCTGTGCACTGATGTAAGCTTTTTCATGTTCGTCTTCATTTTCATTCATCGTTTTTCTTTCATTCACACCGTGGTAATCAAAACATTGTATGTATTCCTTTATTTTGTTGTCAATTCTATGTGTAAACACCAGCTATGTAATTTCTTCATCTGCCATTCTTCTGCATGCATTTTTTTGTAACTCAATAAAGTCCACCTACATCGATACCAAACCGGATAGGAGCCACATGAGCTCTAGAGACGGCGGTGTGGTGTTAAAGTGTTAAAGGTAATTAATTATTAATTAATAAAATTAATTAAAAAAATAATGTCATCCAAAAAGCTAAATTAATTTATTTTCTTAAATTAATTTCAATACCAAAGCTATTTTATTATACCACTACCAGAAAAAAATGGCCTTATGAAGTGTTAAGAGATTAAATTTGGGTCTTTTGTTTACAGATATATAAAAAGCCTTTTTCACCATATTATTCATAACTTAAATTAGTTTGATAATTATAAGTTATAAATATGTATTCCATTCATTTCCATTACCTAGTAGGATCGACTTAAAGTATTGGCGTAGACTCTTTTGATGACTCACTCACCCTGGGAAAGAAAAACCCGAGTACGAATCCGAGCTACGGGCTCCATATTCTAGAAATACCATCATATTTTCAGAAAAAAAATTTACATTTCCATAGTTGTTCAGCATATTTGCTAAGTCACGCAATTTTCGTAGTTATATAAAAAGATATTACACATATATAGATAATTACACAATACAATACCCAAAACAATGCACTACGCAAAATATGGATTGTGAATTTGTTAAATTACTTAAAAAAGAACATAAAGTGAAAATTGTCTTATTTTCTATGAAATAAAAGAAACAAAGAACGAAAGCAAAACCTACTTTCTTCTGAATTCTAATCAATTTGAAAAAAAATGCTACGTTTATCGATATCTTCCCCTTTTTCAAATTAATAAAACATCACTTGTTGGCGATGCATTTGACTTCGAAATGCGTTCGCGGCTTGCATTATTTCCATCTGCATGAAAAATATTCGTACCCTTCCTAAAATATTCCAGTACAAGCTCTAAAAGATTTCGCCGAAAACTTTTTCCATCAGACAACTTTTATTTTTTTTATTTTTTCATCTGCTTAAAGGAGAGTGATGAGGAAAGAATGATTCTGGGTTATGTTTTACGAGTCTTCTTCTGGAATGAACCCGTAATATACGGGTCCCGCGAGAGGTCGGGCTCGAGATGAATTCGACCTCGGAGTCGTATTCGCCAACCGCCATTTTTTTCCTTTTCCCCTTCTTCTATAACGCTGTGTTCTAGTGCTTGAGAATGAACAGCTTTTCTCCTTTACAAAGAAGGAGAATGGATGCCTTAAAGAAGAATTCCGTGATCTCTTCTCTCCCAACGTTTTGTCTGTAACCGTAACGGTTCATCTCTTTTTCGTATTTTTCACGATAATGCGAAGGAGCCCAACAGTTTGGAAGAATGGACATCAATAATATTCTGTCACGTTGAAACAGATGCGGAAGTTTTTCGAACCAAGTGTTCATCAATTTCTTTGCGGAACATTCAAACGTTCTGTCGAATTTCGAATTATGTGCTGGAGTGAATTATTTAGGCTGTCAAAGTAAGTGTAGTTATTTTAAATTACCTAAAGCACTTTGGAGATTAATGCGGGGAAAAGAATGGTTGCCAATCTGATTTGAAAGAAGATTGGAAACATTAAATCTGGAAAACATGAATCAAAAATTTAGTTGATGTAATGGCAGTTTAAAACTTAATCAGCTTAAAGCATTCGACTATAGGCATTAAATGATTATTGGAAGGATCCAAAGAAATTACTATATAACCGTTTAAAGTGAAACTTGGCTACAATGTTATGAATAATGAAGGAAATCTGTCTCATGCATACTAACGTACAAAGAATAATCCAAAAAATATTGATACAGAATTCGAAAAAAGGTTACAATTATGAATTCAGGTGAAAAAGATTTTTTTCAGTTACATTTTCAAAGACTTTGGTATAATGTTGATAAAGTACCGCTATAAACATTAACTATCCGCATGTAATACTACTATAATTTATTTTATATGATAAAGTACTCGATAAAATATGCAGCACTGATAGTAAGAGAAAACTATATCAATATCATGATATCTATCAGTTGTTTCCTTCATAAAGTAATTAACATACACACTATTTCCCTATTGATTTACCACGGTATAAACGATGTAAGAGTTAGAAATATGTCTGCGTCACTTCTGAAAGTATTTATATCATTCACATACAATCACAAACATATTATGGAACAAAGTTGGCTGTAGATACCTGCAAAAGGAGGCGATTTGCTTGTGTAATGCAGGCATTGTTCTAGATCAGAGGTTCCCAACTGTGGTACGCGTACCCCTAGGGGTACGCGAAGGACCATTGGGTACGCGAATTCAAAGTTATTAATGGAGGAAACAAGAAAACAATCAGGGATTAAAAAAGTTACAGAATTCTGCTTCCCCAACTGAATACTTGCTATTTAATAACCATACCACTTGACTAGTTGATTATTACCGATTGTAATTTTTAGCAACCCTTATAAATTAAAACGAAACAATTACAATACTAATTTCATTTGCTTTGACGTTGAACCAACACTATTGTAAAAATGGAATAAAATGTAAAATCAAAAATAAGTTTCGGAAATGCTATTAATTCGAGTCATTTCACTTTTAAGCTAATCTTAACATTATTGATAAAAACTTCTTTGCATAAATGGATGGTCGTTGGGTGGGTGTGCGGGGGGGGGGGTGAATATGATAGTTAGGGGTAGGCAAAAACAAAAAAGAATAATCAAGGGGTAAGCGAGGGGAAAAAAGTTTGGGAACCCCTGTTCTAGATAGATCGTAGTAATTGAACATATTCTGCATTAAAATCCCTTTAAGTACATGTCAGGTGTCTAAAATCAGAAAAGAAGGAAATTGGAAGTCAATACCGCGTGAACTGATTCATCCTGGACAGTTTTCTTGTATAGAGGCGGAAATGGAGTTTCTATCGTCCCCATACGCATAATCTGCGCAAAAAGGAACTGTTCCTCGTAAAGCACTTCGTTGACATGCAATAGTGCTCAGTTTTACGATCGTCTTTGACAAATGTTTTGCCCGATTTGAAATGTCGGTGTAATTACTCTATAGCATTGGAACCGGCTGACACGATACTCTCCACAAGCTTGTTGTAACATTTAAATTGTTTAGTTAAAGATTTTTTGCCAAATTTTCTCAAAATTTCACACAAACTCGTCGCTCTTCCATTTATAAACATAGTCAAACATACAATTTACTGGTTCACTTTACCATTCATGAAACAGTGATCAAATTATGTGGCATCCACGAAAAAAATGCTGGTGGAAGTTCAAGGTTAACGCTATACTAAGGGCTTGGTGGGTTGACGCGTCAACGCTGACATTTGAACATTCAGTTCCTTTTGGAGCAGACCTCGTTTACGATTATGGCAAAATTTCGTAACAATGAGCAGACAGTTATGTTGACGCCAGCTTATGAAATATTTGCCACCTTTATTAAACATGATCACCAA
>BGPR01000296.1:755766-770320 GCA_013235015.1 Araneus ventricosus
ATTCATAGACATTATAACTCAATACAAAAACGAACGGCAATCCATTAACATCCCAGAATTCTATGGATATGTAGTTGAATCAATACAACAACTCATCTCCAAAACAGAAGGGGAGAGGATTCATCTAACTAAATAGAAAAAAAGTACTGTTAAAGGGATAAGTTATCGATATTGAAACTCCGAGCTGTTTGAAAACAGGAACTATTTTTTAACTCAAAAGTATTTGCTTTGGAATATTTCCTCAGCGCACATTTTACCCCGCCACTTTGCTGTAAAAAGTACATGAAAAAGGAATGTACATCCTGAATTGCTAACTAGTGTTGAAAAACATTTCATTATACTATACAACTTATAAAGGAAGGCAAGTTTTAAAATGTACACACTCTTCTGTTTCTTTCGGAAAAAGTAAAATTTGCATGAAGTTCTTCCGAAACAACGTCAGGAAATAAAAGTGGGTGTCGAGAAAAAAATTTAATCTAAACCACTGTTGTAAAAATTTAAAACAAAACTGAAGTACTCTTCTATGCTCAAAAAAAAGAGAAAAGAGAGAAGAAGAAGTATTTCGAGAAAGAATCTAAACTTTTCTCGCAAACTAAGAAAACATATTCTGAATATTTCTACCAAAAACCAGGGTTTATTTTTTTTTTATTTTCTTGTTTGTTAGCAGAAAACAACTCTCGAAATATACAAGCGAATACAAAATATTTTCTCGCTAAAGAAACTGCTGTTTTTAAAAAGCGGCTTTTTCAGCTGTAGTATTATTCAAGTCTAGATACTAGTCCATCATTCTTCTGCATTAAAAACTATTTTTAGCAAATACAAAGAAAGAAGCGATTGTAGATGATATGTAGCAGAAAGAAACATTCAATTTGAAAATATCCTACTTTCTTTTTCTGAAATATATGTCACATATTTCCTACTTTCATTACCTTTAGATCAAAATATGTCGACTACAAAAGCTTATACACTGACAAGAACTGATATAGTTTACGCACTGATTGAGACTGATATAGTAGCTTATTATAAAGACGGGTACAATAGTCTGTATAATAGACTATTCTACTAGTCTAAAGTTTCTTATGTTATACATTATTTTCAACTTACATAAAGAACGAGTCAATTTTAGATGATATATTGCAGAAAATACTCATTTTGGAAATATCTTACTTTTTCTGTCTGAAACATGTCATATATTTCATATTTTCCTTAGCTGTAGATCAATAGTTAGATAAAGATTTCACAATGATTTTTCGATATTTAATAATAACAATTATAATAATTCTATCTATATAACTTCTTCACGCTAACCAGGCTAACGCTCTGGTTTTGAGCTACGCTACATACCAGGAACGATTCCTTTTACACATTCAACCATATGTTTTGTCCCTTTTGAGATTAATGAAACGCATGCATGTCATTCCGAAAGATATGTATAGTTCCATTTCCTCAGAAATGCTTTCTCTAATTTTTGTTCTTTCCTGGGGCTTTTCAAATATCCTTAACTTATGGAGCTTAAAAACAATCAACTAAAAAAAATTAGAATACTTTTTTTTTAAAAATTAACTCAAACTTTAAACAAAAACAACCAAAAAATGTAAAACAATAAAATTTAGATAATAAAATTTAAATTATGGACATGTATGTAGTAGACTACTATACTAAACTTTGGCTATTTTGCATTAAATATTATTTTTAATTTACGTAAAGAAATAAAAAATGCACGATATGTATTTAGTAGCGATGCATATAGTAGAAAAACATTCATTTTGGAAATATTCTACTTTTCCTATCTTCAATATGATACATATTTTCACTTTTCTTTAGCTTTAGATCAACATATAGAAATTCTTCGAAAGAAATACCATTTCATTGATTTGTATTGATTATTTAAGTCATATAAAATCAATCAATAATTCTTTTGATATAAATTTCAACTACAGTATTACACCTCTTTTTTTTCTAGGGCTCTCTTTCAATTCGTTAATGATGAATTTCTCTCTTTAAATGCTCTCGACTTTGGTCTCTCATTAACTTCCAACATTCATACAATAAGCTATTAAATCAACTTGGTTGCTTCTATTTGGGAAAACTCTTTTTTACGTCATAATATTGTTGTCACCAAAATCTCCAAAGTCAAAAGAAGGCATATATTATTTAATTTTTTAAAAACAGAATATTTTCAGAGCTTTATTAAGAGTTTTTTAAGTTATTGCGCGTAATATAACAGTTTGAAATTTCAATCGACTTGGAATCTATTATTGAATAATAACATTAAAATCAGGGTTTTAATTATTTGGATTCCCAGTCAACTGGCGACAGCACAATACGAGGTATTTGGTTCAAGCACGCTCATCTGCCCGGTTATGAGCATGGTGGGATCTAGTTTTGGTTTGGATCTATAGTCTTAATCATCGTTCTTTAATATTGGATGTCTTTAAATATAATGTCTTTGCATAAGTAATAATAAATACACTATAACTACTAGTAATAGGTATTTTTTTTATTTATTCAAAAGATGCATACTTCAAGAAGTAATAAATTCAAGTTTCGAATGCTAGTGACAAAGCTGTTCAACATGTGCTTCTTTTGAAACACGGCATAATTCAAGTCCGAAAATTCTTGCCAGTATTCTGTAGCATATATCGGTCGATTTCTCCAATAGCATCTGGGATACTGGCTTTCAAGTCAGTAATGGCCGTTGCAAATGGAGACATCATACAAGCGATCTTTTACAAATCCTCACCAAAAAAATCCCACGGAATGCGTTTTGGTTATAGTGGTGTCCAAGATAACAGTTCTCTATCTCTTTCAGCTGAGCGACCAATCCATCGATATGTCCACACGTTATTCCGATAGTGCCTCCATGTCAAAAGATCATTACTGATTTGAAAGCCCACATCGCAGGTGCTATTGCCAGCATCGATAGATACATTGGCAGAAGGTTTGGGTGAGAATTGCATTTCAGACTTGTTGTATGTAGAGTAACAAAAAAGGAGTACATTAAACATTTATGATGCTTGCACTCAAAATTTGAATATATGTCCTCTTAAAATATGTATCTTTCAAATAAAAACAGCAACTACGCAGAAATCAGGGCATTCACTTTGACTCACCATGGAAGAATATTAGCATTTTTATACTGCATTCCAACTACTTGTATATTTTCTTATGTTTTATCTAATCCTTAACCTTGACAACATGCGAGGTCTCCAAATAGTCAACTGATCTGGCCCATGCAATGGAAAGTGACTTTAAGTCAAGATCCCGGCCTTTAGAAAAGAACCATTTATGCAGATGAAGCTAACAGGCGAAGATATGCAAATCACGTGGATAACGTGACCTGTGCACAGATATAAAAAATATAGAATCCCGGGAAAAATGTGGGAAAATGGTTAAAAAGAAATACTTGTCTATATTTTGAAAAGGTCATATTGTGGGCACCCGTTTGGCAGGAACCGTGATTGCATTAAAAAAAAACAACTCACTAGATTCTACAAAGGAGCACCCTATAAGTCTGGCTTTGAAATTATGAAAGACAAAATATTCTATAACTCGCACATGCGCAGTTAAAAAGTTTTTCCTACAAATACTCATATTTCCTCTAATATTCTAAGTATTTAATTCAAATTGTAGTATAATGCTTCGCTGATACATCGTGAAGAATTCTGCAAGTTTCGTATAGTTTGATTGAAAACTCTGAACTTTATAAGCAAAACACATGCGGAGAATTTTTTTAAGTCTTTATACTCTCCTAAATATGGTGCTGTTCTCACAAAAATGCAAGTAAGTATTGTATCATCGAAAACAAAACCATTTATAAAAGTTGCATTGCGCACAGCAAACAACACAATTTATGAACGTTGCATTGCGCACAGCAAACAAAACCATTTATAAACGTTGCATTGCGTACAGCAAAGAAAACCATTTATAAGCGTTGCATTGAGCACAGCAAACAAAACCATTTATAAACGTTGCATTGCGCACAGCAAACAAAACCATTTATAAACGTTGCATTGCGCACAGCAAACAAAACCTTTTATAAACATTGCATTGCGCACAGCAAACAAAACAATTTATGAACGTCGCAAATCATTTTCAGCTTTCTGTGATTTGGTAGGATCCGATCCCCTAACTGACTCGTGACCAAATCTTCGCTGTAAAATGAGAATTCATGCATGTTCTTTATATGACCGAAGCTCAAAGAAAATTCATTCAGCCTTTTGGGAAGCATTCGAAAAAATGTGCAAATCCCGAAGTTTTCTGATTCGCTAGCTAGTATCTCTATCTTGAGTGTTATCAACGAATTGAACAAAACTCGTCAATTTTAATAAGAGAGAATATACCGAATAAACCTCTTAAAATACTCTCCAAGACATATGCAGCTTTTAGGAATAAATATTAAGTCTTCGGTTGGAGCCATTGCTTAACGGAAGTATGTTTCAAAGCTCAGTCGAGTTAGCGATACTTAAGACACGATCATCCTCATTAAAAATTGCTGATGCACCTTATTAATCTTTGATTTTACATAATTAGGAATTACAGAAATCTGAGCACCGTAAAGCCGATAAGAGCATTTGGATTACAACATATATAGACTGTTAGCATAAGAATATTCAGGTTATTCTCGAACGAATGTTGTCGTAGGTAAAATTTTTGTAGTGTTATTTGCACCTTTTATTTAACAAGAGCTATCCATACACTAATTTCTTTATTATACAGAATGGATAGCATTTTACATTATCGTGAAATATATAAACTATTTGGTTAGTTGACACTAATAAATACTCTGTCAATATTTTAATATATGTTACATTGTATGAATGATGTTTGATACACATAACAAGAATAGTTCTCTCCATAATAAAATAATTTATAGAAGATCTTTGCAAATTTTTTTATTCTCACGTTATATCAAAAACACGAAGAGATAAATTCTTTAATTTTTCTTTAGTTTAATTAATTACCAAATATTTTTAGGGCAACAATGCCCTGGCGGTAGTTTCTATTGTAAGACAGCAATATCACCGATTTCATCCCTGATTTCACCGACGAACTCTAGTGTAAGTAATCCCTCAGTTCGATCCTTACGCTGGTGTGGCAAGGAAATTTGGTAATTGCGTTCTTGGCTTAGATGAGGCCATCATCATCTGATCCCAGTTCAAAATTACGAGATTTATAGTCTCCTGCTGCTTCAGACGTCACGTTAATCTAATGTAACATAAATATTTGTATTAATCAATGCAGTTTAAGACATAATGTTTTCTTCGGTTGCATGCTTCAATGTGATAATAATTTCGTTCAATATTCTGAAAATAAAGAAAACTAATTTAAAAATCTTTCAAAGCCTTAGATTTTTCTTTTTATTCTACTATGACCATACGAATAAGATTGAGAAGTCTCCTGATAAGTAACAGGTTCTCTTTTCCCGGAAGGGCACAGCATTCAGTGCGATATAACCGTCGATGATTGGTCATACCTTCCAAGAGAGAGATTGCTGTATCCTATCATGGCTATGGTCTTAGTACCAATGTCACCATTCGCTGCGGGATATCATTCGAGTACACCAGACAGCCAAGTTCTAGGACGTGTGATTCTTTATGAATTTTCATTCTACTACATTCCATGTGTGCACCATCAGTACGTGGTTGAAAAGTGGTTCGACTCAGTACGCCAGCTCTCCCTCCCCTGGCGGTACAACAATGATGATGAAGACATCGCCGATGACGGGACGCACCTCCTTAGCGAGGAGTTGGCGCATGGGCCGGTGATGGTCATTTTGTAACTGGCCACAATATCCTTGTTACTTATTCGTGACAACTTAGTCATCCAGATACACCGAATGGTTTATATTAGGTCAGGGTGATCATTTCATGCGTTTTCATTCTGCAACATAGTATGAAGAATCGTGGAGCCTTCTTTATCAAAAATAATATATCTATTGGACGTCTACCACAGCAAAACAAACACATATACTTACATCACAAAAGTTACAATCACTGACTTACATCGAATTCCAAGTTGAATCTCTCATTATTCTTTTCCGTTGCTAGGCAAAGTTAGCAAAAAACAATATCGTTGCCAAACTGTTTTTATTACCTTTAGAAAAGAATTAATGCCAAACGATATTTTTAATTAATTTCTTTCTCAGCCAAACGATATTTTTAAATTAATTTCTTTTATGACCAAACGATTTTTTTATCTAATTAATTTATTCTCTTTAAATATTTTAATAATTCTACAAATATATGGGGTTTTTTATTCGTTACGAATATCACAACAGATATTAAATTGGAAAGCACATTTTTGCAACTCCTAAAGCAAATAACGACAGGAAATATGTGTCCGTGTTTATAATCCTCAACACCTTCAAAATTAAAAACTTTTCTTTTGAATGTTGTGTATTTAATCTTCGATTATTTTTCTGTTTCACAAAGACTCACTCAATTGATTTCTTACTTCGAAATCAACTTTAAAAATCCTACGTGTTAACAGAGCGAAAGAAAAGAGGACGATTCACAGATTTAATATCTGTTCCAAACTCCAGAAAATGGTCGCCTTGGGCAAAACCATTCTCTATAGTTCATATGTTGCTGATTTTGTCTAAGATGTTTTTTAATCTTCAGGAAACCTTGCGTAAACTCCCTTTTTCTTGCTTTCCGAAAGGATTATTTTTTATGCCATGTCAGCTGCTCTCGACGGCAAAAAAGTTTTTTGGAAAAAAAAATAATAAATGCGAAGCAGTTGACCAATCTCTTTTGAGGTATTTTATATTTTTACTTTTATTTCATCCTTTTGCCTTTTACGGTGTTCCGAATTCTCCAAAAGGGAGGAAAAAAGGAGTGCTCGCGAAGCAAAAGATGAAAAAAGAACCCCGCAGTCCAATTTCTGTACTTCCAATGCGGGTGGTTAACAACTTGAACAACAAGACTATTATATGTTTTGTTTGAAGTGGAAAAAAATTGCCGAATTAAGAAATACGGCAAACAGGAAGAAAAATACGGCCACGGTTTGCAGTTAGCGCCCTTAAAAATCGATAGTAAATACGAGATAAAGAATGGGAAGTAAACATGTTTTTTTTTATTTAAATTGTTAGTTAAACATAAAAAAATTCTTCATACCTTATCTGTTGTGTGTATTTTTTTTTATTACAAACATTACGATTGGTGAGGAAATATGAAGAGATGGCTAGAAATATTTGATATGAAAATCCGAATAATTATGTAGGAGGGTTTGATATGGCATTTACATAAAGTATTATTCTGAATGGCGATGCAATAGTGTTAAAAAGAATTTTAAAAGAAAACCTTCAATACATTTTTTATATCTGTTTTCATCAGTGACGCTAATAACAATACGTTTAGAAAAATTTAAGAAGTATGCGATTATGCGTTTCATTTTGAAAGGAGGGCGGTTTTTCTACCCTAATTAACCGCCAAAGTTATTAATTATATAATTTCTGAGCACCTTCTACCATGGTAGTATAAAGCAATAAGAGCAAAAGGACGAAACAGTCCATTAAGCATTAATACTTACCGATTTCCGTTGCTTCAAGTTTCCATCTCTGCTCCATTAAAATATGTAGAAAATTATTTATGCATTTATTTTATCAAAATTCTCGGCATAATAATATGTTAAAAATTGTGATTGCATTTTTAAAAAATGAAAATTAAATTTAAAAATTTGATTTTCCTTGTGCTTTGCTAGGAATATTTGTAATGAAACTGGTCAATCTCCAGTCCTGGCATATACGTGAGCACAGCAGACTTGAAAAGACTGTACTTCAGATATCTTATTCTGGATTCAAAGACAGCCGGTATCAGTTTGTAACAGGAAATTTACTTTACGCTACGACACACCCCTTACTCAAGAGATAAAAAATCTCCGGTTTGCAATTTGGATGGGTGTGCGTAGAATCTTTAGTGAACAAAAAAAATCACATACAGTGTTGAAACATGGGCGAATTACATGTGAGGATAATATAAATAATGAAATCAGCTATTTACAGGTGAAAAGAAAAACTCGTGAAGCCAAAGCAACTTTGAGACATAGTACCATAAGTTCACTGCTATTAAAAACTTGTAGAAGGACTGGTTAGCCCTCGTATTGAACCTCTGGTGGAAGGTCTTGATGAAGGAGAGAAATCTGGTCGCAATCCAGGTCACTAAGGTTGGAAGAATTGATTGCGTCCAGTTGCAGTTTGATGAAATTCCCATTATTAGTGAGATGCACGGAAGCTTTATAAGTTAAGACATCGACCAAAATACCACCAGTTAACTACATTTCAAAATTATGGATTCTCAATTTTCAGTGCAAACTGAACCATCTGGAGTGGTCCCCTTAACTTTCTCGTATACTCCTAACACATGTAGAGAAAAAAAAATAAGCTAAAAGGCAGTAAAACAGACAAAAACCCCTAACGCAGTGGGAAAAAAAATAAGCGAAACGCCATACCACGATTTCCGGAGGTCGTCCAAAGCAGAAGTGGAATTAGAAGCCAGCTTGATTACCAATAGGGCTGGGTGTAAAATAAAGAAAACGAAATTTGCAATTTGAACGCCTATTTTTTAACCGATTGACACAAAATTGGACACAAATCTACCATTAAGTTGAGAAGGCCACATACCAAATTTCATTTATCAAAGTAATTTTTTATAGCATTTATTGCATTCAAAAGTATGCGATTATACAGACAATTAACCCTTTGACGGATTTCACCCAAAATTTACACAAACCTACTGACACAAATGTGTACCAAGTTTAATCCACCTAGCTATTTAAGTTTGTGAGTTATCGAGTTCACATTAACACGGACATACATATAGACAGACTTTTCGTGGGCGGATTTTGTCCAAAATTGGATAGAAACCTACAAATTATGTGTAAAGACCACATACCAAATTTCATCTCTGTACCTTTAATAGTTTTTGAGTTATCGTGTACAGACATAATTCTAAAATTGCATTTTTCGGACTTGGGGAGGTCTAAAACGTGGAGATTCGTCAAAATCGTCAATCGAATTTTTTGACGATCACAATACTTTCTCTGTATACTTCGTATACGAGAAAGTAAAAAGCAACAAAGGGAACCCGAAACACCGTAGTATGGTAACATTTTAGGCTTGGCTCGTCTGACTTATTGCTTCCACCCTTGCATTCTGTTTGTAGCAATTTTAACATCATATAGTTTATAAAAATTCAATGAACATCTTCTATCATATTACAGGAAAGTGCAGCAGCGTTTGAAAGTGGATGTTTACTTCTGGATCTCACATCATTGTTACTTCTTACATCATTGTTACTTCTTACATCATTGTTACTTCTCACCTCATTGTTACTTCTTACATCATTGCTACTTCTCACATCATTGTTACATCTTACATCATTGTTACTTCTTACATCATTGCTAATTCTTACATCATTGTTACTTCTCACATCATTGTTACTTCTTACATCATTGTTACTTCTCACATCATTGTTACTTCTCACATCATTGTTACTTCTTACATCATTGCTGCTTCTCACATCATTGTTACTTCTCACATCATTGCTGCTTCTCACATCATTGTTACTTCTTACATCATTGTTTACTTCTGGAGTTAAACCATAACTGTAATTACCGTAAAATTAAAAAATAAGTTCAATAATTTTATTAAATAAATTATTTTAATCTATTTGCTGCTCAGAAATAAAAGCGAGATTACAAATGCCGTTTAATTTATGTTTAAAGAAAGCCAGTTTTTCATAACTTTAACAGTGGCAAAACCACGTGAGTGAAATATATGAAGAAACATTGAACGTGGTTTGAATTTCATTGCAGCAATGAAAAGTATTGTTGCAAAATATGAATAAAAATATTTTAAAAAATTTGTCAAAGTTAGAAAAAATTTCCAAAACTAAGCTAGAGTCATTGAAAAGGTCATTTTTGAATTTTAACAGTGCAAAAATAATTTTTGTGATTTAATATTTTCGGAAGTTAATGCTAGTTATCTATAATTCAAATCTCTAAAACAAATTGTGCTGGGGTGCACAATTTCAACTCCCAAAGAATTTTTGTGCCAAATTTTGTAGCTCTACGTCCATAGGTCTGTCCTTTAGAGTGTTGCATTCTGTGCTCAGCGTTACATCACCCAATTTACAGAACATTTGCCCGGCTAAAAACATTATTATGTTTGAAAATAAAAATAATCCATATGTTTGTAAAAGCTCTAACGTTAAAACTGTTTATAAAAATAATATCTTTACATCTTAATATTTCTAAAGTTTGATGAATATGTTCTACTGTTTCCCGTTTCGCAATAATTTTGTGTATATAATATATCAGAATCGCTATTATTCTCTTCCTATTGTGTTCTGATAATTGCACCAATTCTGTCAACTATTTGATTCAAAATCTATTCGGCGATTACGCAAATATTAGAAAATATATTACATGATATTACTCAATGAATACAATATTTCATCTCAAATGTATTAACAATTACCTGATTTCTTTATTTCAAAATGTTATGTTGCTTCATTGCATTTAATAGAATTTTACTAATAATCCATATCTGCATTTATTTCAGTGTATTAAGCTATACTAATTTACTTTGAACAGATGTTACGATGTGAATAAAATCACCTGTCTTATGGCTACAAATGTGTAAGTATTCTAAATTTATAAACTATATAACATATACATTTCAGATATTCAATGTTTTCATTGCATTCATTCTTGAAATTTAAATCTTTATTTTAATATGGTACTTACGTATTAACGCCACCGAGGCTACAGATTTGGCGGTTTTTAAGTGCCGCCGAATTTGGCGGTTTTTGTAACGTATTAACGCCAATTTGGCGGCTTTTGTACTTACGTATTAACGCCAATTTGGCGGTTTTTAAGTGGCGCCAATTTGGCGGTTTTTGTACTTACGTATTAACGCCAATTTGGCGGTTTTTAAGTGCCGCCAATTGGCGGTTTTTGTACTTATGTATTAACGCCAATTTGGCGGTTTTTGTACTTATGTATTAACGCCAATTTGGCGGTTTTTAAGTGCCGCCAGACCACCGCAGCTACAGATTTGGCGGTTTTTAAGTGCCGCCAATTTGGCGGTTTTTGTACTTACGTATTAACGCCAATTTGGCGGTTTGTAAGTGCCGCCAATTTGGCGGTTTTTGTAAACAAGATTGCTCTTTATTGGCGCATTACCGCCAATCTGTAGCCTCGGTGGCGTTAATACGTAAGTACCTTTAATATTTATCTCTGTGTTTTTCCAAATTAGTTTCCCTTTGCTTTTGTATTCCGGATAGGATCACAAATACATATTTCATAGAGAAGAATTCCAAGAATATTAGTTTAAATTTAGTCCCTAAATAATAGAGTTTAGATTAAATACCGAAGATACAAGAAAGCTTTAACAAAAACTGCATGCCCTGATGGAAAGATTACATGGTAGCAACGACTGCAGAAATTGAAATTTATATTAACCCTTTCTAAGGCTGTGGCTAGTATACTTCCCACCAAATTCATGAATTTTTAAATGCAATTTTGGCGGCGTAAGTTCTCGCCAAATGTTTCGATGAAACAAAAACCTAGATGTTCCAATTTCTTATCTCAAACCATAACGAAGTGTCTTGACTAGGTAATTAATAAAATTAATTAACAAAGAATTAAAGCCATCCAATAAGCTAAATGAATTTATTTTCTTAAATTAAACTCATTCCCTAAGTTATTTATCATACCACTACTAGAAAAAAATGGCCTTTTAAAGAGTTAATATATAGGGGAAATGAAGATTTTGTTTTTAAGCTATATACAGAACAGTTGGAATTTCGGAATCTCTACTTAATGTATTTTAGAGGGGAAAAAATTAGTGATCGTCAAGACACCAAATTCTGTTGTAAACATGTCCAAACATTCAGAAACAAATCATACAAAAAAGAAGGGAAAGAAAAAGACAAATATTGTATAGCAACGGCTTCGGAAACCCTCCACGCTTTAGCGCATGCGCCGGGCGGAGTTATTTTCCTCAAAATAGGGGGAAAGTGAAGAATGGAAGGCTGATGTTTACATTTTACTGAGCATGATCTAACAAAGAACTCTGCAAATGCGCTCATATGACTCATTGCCTGACACCCCTTTCCGGTGTAAAATCGTCCGAAAGTCGTCGGTCGCAATGCGTCTGACATGCACAGGTAAACAATATCGCAATTAATATTGTTAATTCCCATTAATTTTAATTTCAGCAGTCTAAAATTAATCACTGACCTTCTTGGGAAGGATTAAAAGCAAAAAATGGAGCTATTACTGCAAAAAGTCTCTCTTTCGCGATTATGCCCATGCAATACAATACGTGTTTTTTGGATTTGGGATTTCAGCGGGATTTTATTTATTTCGTCCAAAATTTGGAACAAATCTCCAACTTTAGCTTACCACGACTATCTACGAAATTTAATTTTCTTGCTAGTTCCGTTTCAGAATGATTGCGTTCGCAGACAAACGAACAGGTATAATTCCAACACTGGCTTTCTCGGACCTAAAAGGTTTTTTCGGTGGTCTAAAACGAGGACAATTTTCGTAATCTGGAGGTGAATTCTTTTGACGATTGCAATACTTTTTCTTAATTCACTTCTTATACGAGAGAATAAAAAAGGAGCAGAGATTCATAATATAAACAAGAAAAATCATTACATTCCGGAAATATTTTATTCACCTGTTAACTCTTTCAAGTTCACTACATGTTTCGTTTTGAAAATTCCTAAATTTATTTCAAAAATTAGTGTTAGACATGTAGCTGATTATAAATATGTAAAGGAAAAAATTTCGCATTTTTTATTTGCAAGAAATTTGTGTTTTCACAGTGAAACCAATGAACGGTAACGGGATTTTCCTCCGAATAAGTTATCATTGAAAGGGAATTTAAATTATTTAATTAAGTTATAAGTATACGTGAGTACTCAGGATATTCAACCTTCATAAAATTCATTATTGCTTTCGAAGATTCAATTTAAAACATATCAATTTGTGCAAGAACCTTCATCATTTTGTTTCTTTTAGATATAGAAAGCAATTTAGCTGTTGCAATGCGGATATCTTTGTGAATGCTAAAGGTATTGAGCTGGAATTTTTATATAAGTTGCCCTATATGTCTGGCTCTTAAGTTATGAAAGAAAAATTACGCTACCTTTCTCCCATGCCCAATAAAAAAAATGCTCAATGTTTGGTTTCACTTCGAAAACAATAAGCGCGAAAGGATTAATGCGGTAATACACTTCAGGCTCTTAGACGAAATATCGTAATTTGTTGCAAATTCAAGCCTTTGTGAGCAGAAAGAAAATCAACTATTGAGTCAAGCAATTGAGAAATTGTTTGACTAGATTTACAAATATTAGCTACGTAGAATAAATAACGAAATAAATAATAAGTACATACATAATATTTATAAAAAAATATGTATCATACAGATGGTAGTCTATATCATGGATGGTAAAAAATATCATGGATGGGGTTTTTTTTGTTTTTTTGCCATTGTTGCTAAGCACGTTCATTTTTTCCGAATATGCGAACTTGAGAAAACTTGATTTCTTGTTTCAACCTAGCGAATAACATTTAAGACCAAACTTAACTTGCTACATTTCAAAAATTCTCATATTACGACAGATAAAAACGAGGGGTTTAACAAGATAGAAAATCATTAAGTGCATCGAGGCGAAATTTACATTCGGTGAATTTTTCTACTTTACTTTTTATCAAAACTAGTTCGCTTTCTGCGGATTGATTATACGAAGAAAATAGTGGTACGAGGGCTGATCAGCTAAAACGTCTCTAGTCATTCACAGACAAAAAATATTTTCATTTTAGGGCAAAAGAGTGTAATAAAAACTAGATTCAAAAGATAGAAAACAGAGGAGATTATACAAAGTGAGGCAGAATAATAGGATGTTTTTGAAATAATCAGAACATTGTTTTTTCGCC
Organism: Araneus ventricosus; assembly: GCA_013235015.1. Lineage (NCBI taxonomy): Eukaryota > Metazoa > Arthropoda > Arachnida > Araneae > Araneidae > Araneus > Araneus ventricosus. Next base: position 769,720 of record BGPR01000296.1, read on the forward strand.
CAGAAAAAGAATGAGCGACAAATAAATATCCGTTATTACATATCATTCATGAACGAAATATATTACTCCGAATAATGTCCATTTTCTTTCCTTTATGCATTGAAATTCAACAACATGTCTCCGAGTAGAGCGGTAGGGGATTTCACATTATCGCTACTCTAACACTTTTTACGTACGCACATTACGCCGAATGCAAGATTGTTTTGGAGGAGGGTACAGATTCAGTTCACTGGTTTTTGAATAAGTAACAAAACTCATGCTGAAACGCGGTAATCGATTCACCACTTTTCAGAACACAATCATAAGGATAAACATTCTATTCTAACGTCCACTACTGCATGCCACAGCCTGAAATGCTGATGCTATGAACCATGAAACAGAACGTCCCTATTTGCATGCCTGTCCCTCTCTACAATGCTGAGAAAGCACTATTTCAAAAGCGTCCGTTTTTTCTGACTTATACAGAATAAAAATGATCTTCTCAAAATGTTTCGTCCTGGTTTCTCTTCCGTGTCTTTGAATTTTATATTGAACTATATTAGCTAATTTAGTCTTTTTATATGAAAATTTTCTTCCTACAAAATTACGTTCCTTGATTTTT
>BGPR01000296.1:781062-791558 GCA_013235015.1 Araneus ventricosus
TGACAATTATTGAGCTATATGAGAAAAAACTTTGATAACTTCTGAACCGCTGGCGAGATTCAGTTTCGATTTGATTTGATTTGATTGAGGTGGGGGGTTGGGATTTTCAGCAACAAAGTCTATTATCCTCTATTCATTCCAAAGCTCTTTTCAATCCGTAATCAAAAAAGAGATGAAAATTGCCATCAAAAGACGGTCTAATTTATTGCCGATCTGATTGCCCTGTCAAGAGAAAAAAAATGGCACCCTCCTAGAAAGGCCTCCATATTCTTTTGAGATTCAGTTAAAAGTTGGCGGATGAATGCAGGGCATGTTGGGATTTGTTTTGAGCATGCGCACTCTTATTGTTGTTGTTCATTTTTCATTGAAAATGTGTAAATACAACGTTTCTTAGCGCACATAGATCGTCAAGGCCTACTGTTCGAGCAATAACAGCCCGACTGCGGCTCAAAGGAAATTTGCGACCGAGCAAAAGCTGAAGACAACGAGTCCTAGTGTTATAACAATCAAAAATGTGATTGAAAAGTTCGAGAGAACTGGTAGTGTCGATGTCTCGACACTTCAGTGATTTTTGCCGAATTTTGCTCTTCGTCTGCGCCACGTCATAGACATTGATGGCAAGTATATCGAACATGTCATAAACTAAATAAGAATATCCGCAGTTACTTTTAAAATTTGAATAAATCTTTGAACTCGGTAGTTTTTGAAAATTTTATTTTTTATTTCATATAGCTCAATAATTATCACCTTGTATTTATATACAAGGTGATCGTAATTAAACTTGGCCTACTCAGACCCTTCTGTGGTGCTGTAACTAAAATGCGGATTGATTCGAAAATTTGTATATAGACAGTTCAAACGATGCGCTGAGAGATTACAGAAAAAAAAGAATAGTTCAAAAAATTTCCGATAGGGGGAATGTTACATACAAAATGCTTGAAACGACATGCAATAAATAACTGTGGGCTATTTTAACATTTTCAAGCATTTTAGAATTTAAAACTGTTATTTATACATTTTCAAGCATTATGACAGTACAAAGAATGATAATTGTGGCACTGCAAGTAAAGAAGGGAACAATCCGATTTTCATAAGCAGATGGTTTGAGCGTGAGTTCTGGGTATAAAAAGGAGATACGTACATATTATATGCACGTATATGTCAGTAATTAGTAAAGCTTACTGTAAAAAGATTTAAAAATATATTGTTTTATAAAGCAAAGAGCGAGTGAAGCTCCCCTAACTTTTCGACTCTTGACTAGCGTTCGGCGGCCTACTAATACGCTATAAGCTGTCCATGGGTTGGGAACCGCTGTTGTAGGCACCTTGTGCTAATAGAGATCTCTAGAATGCTTGGCATAGCACGTTCCAGTTATAAGTTCAGGTAAATGACCAGTCCCACTGTTCTGAAAGAAGAAAGGCCCAATTAATCCACAGAAACCCTGTCAAGTTCACATGGTGTTCCATAATCAAACGGGATTATCATTTACCGAGTAGCTGCACTTGCAACGGTTGATCGAACAATTATTTATGAAAGAGTATTGCTTGAATGATCAAAATTTGTAATTGTAAAGAAATGAAAAATTATCATATTGTGACAAATTCGTCTTGTGGGTGTACGTGAATGCAGTCCAATAAGCAGGATTACAAAAATAAAGCTCTTTATTTTACAGGTATTCTAAGCAAAGAAACATAACACAAATATTAAAACTTCACTTGTAAAAAAATTCACAACAGAGATTACCATTAAATCTCAACACAGTGCTCAAAGGTTTCTTATTAGCTCACCAGCTTGCTTGCAGATCAAACTCCAACTGACTCTTCTTGGCTTGAGAGCTTGCCTTTTATACTTTTCAACAGGAAGTGACTTCATTACGTAGGAAGTGACGTAATCTCTAGAAAGTTCATGAAACCAGTAGAAATATGTTGAAAGTTCGAGGTCCTTCTAGAGAATTCCTTTTGTCGCCAAAGTCGCCAAATTTGTCGCCAAGGTCGCCAAGTTTGTCGCCAAGATTAACATCTCAGGGAAACGACTTTATAGCTTTGTAACAATATTATTAAAACCATAAAGCTTCCTATTGATGAAAAGATTACATTTCTATCAATTATTTTGAGTTGTGAAACTTTGAAATATTTTATTAATTGTTTATGCGGTATTTATTCAAAGAGGAAATACGTTTTTTGGCATACCCTGCGGGAACAATGAACACATTTTCAAACCAAAATAAATAGAAAACTTGAAATGGAATTCCAAGAAACTTTCACTGGACTTTTATTCGAAAAAAGATGCTAAAGATTCATTCTAACTATCCTTTCTTCCAAAGAAAATTCATTATCTCTAAACGATTATTTTTTGCTGTTACTTCATTAAAATCATATCGAGATGACTTCAAATAATAATTATCATTTCAAATTTATCTTTTATTAATTTCGTATAATAATATCAGCACTTATTTAAAAACTTAATTAATATTTAAATTAAAGCCAAAATATGTTTCTCAAGTGAATATCTGCTCACAATTAAATGCGATGAAATGCTATATTAAATTTTAAATTATGACGAAAACGTGAAGAATATTAATCGAGAAATTATTTAAAGCATAGCGACATTTGAAAATTCTTGTTATTCTAAGAATTCTTTAGAGACCTGTTGCAAAGCAATTACAATTTTCATTCACAAAAATAAAAAAAATAAATAACTTGTTATTTTCAAATTTTCTTCTTTCAAATTTATTCAAATGAATAATTATATCAGATGAGAAATGTAAATTATATTTGTCCGATAGAAAAAAATTACAGAACGATTTTACAAACCGAATGTTCTCTGATCGTGGTTAGAAAAATCCAGTTATTATAACTGCATTCCTTTCGCAAGAATTCATGCTTCTTCAAATTAACTTCTTTGGTTTCTCTTTCAACCTAAGATAATTCTTGAATTTGTCAAGCGGAAGTATTTGAAATTAGAATGTAAATTTTCTTTTTGGCAAAGGGCTTTCTGTTAATATCACATTAACATTTAGCATATATTTCTCCTCGCATTATTTCAAAGAATTTGTGAATCGAGTTTCCATTTTTTAATCTTATGGAATACGTACTTTAAAATAAATCCAGGTTTAAATAAATGTGGCATCACTAATGTAATAGCGCAGATCTGTCTCTCGGTAACGCTCTGACGTCACCAACGACAAAACTCGCGCCATAACACTGCGAGACGCTAAACAGCATTATTTCATTGTTAGAGAACCTAACTTTCAGTAATTTTAAATTTAAAAGAATAATTGTCGTTCTAATTTCAAATTTAATAGCTCTAAAATAGTGAAATGAATTTTTCTATCGATTAATATAAAATTTATCTCGCTATGAACAATAGTTCCCGAGAAATTTTAAATTACATTAATCATATATTTCAAATTAATTTCCGTTTTTTAATAGAAAGTAGTAAATTCCGTCAGTGGTATATCACGCGCGTGATATTGTTTGGACTCCATGGTGCATCTGATTATTTATTGCAATCGTGATGATATAATTTGATAATATTTTTTGGCAACGTTCGACAAGCAGAGAAGTGCTTTGTTTTGATTAGAATTTCGAAAAAGCATTCCTTTGAAATTTTAACTTATGACTTGCGTTTGAGAAACTGAGAATTTCATGGTTATTGAATTATAATAAAATTTTTAAACAACGAAAAATACTTCACACGGAATGTTGTTTAACAAGAGGTTTTTTGAATAAAGAAATATTTAAATAATATGTAAATAAAAAATATATTTCCTGTCATAAATCATATGTTTATTTTATTTGTTTTCAATCAATGTTAAACATTTCTCTCGCATATATATATATTATTTTTTATATTAATTTTTTTATAATAATTTAGAAATATTTTTTATGTTACGGCTGTTTTTTATTTTATTCTAGGTCTTTTGTATTCGGATTTTTTTGTATTTGATTCTTTTTAAATCTTCTTAAATGTATTTATTTTTTATTCAAGAATTCTTCCATTTTTATTTGTCTTGTGCTTTTAGAGGGGATGACGGCAATTTTTAACGGATTTCGTTTGTCGTTGGCAGAAAAAAGCACAAATTAATATCATGAGCGAGCTTCCTTTCCTGACGAGCGGCTCGCTATGATATTTTGGTTTTTGTCAATTTTTGCCATTTTGTCTTGACTGTTTTTGAGTTTTTGTCTTGTGTTTATAAGTTTGTTTTGATATATATATATTTAAACATGTCAAATTTGACGGGAAATCTCTCGAATGAAGACGCAATTTGCACCCGTCATACCATGACGGGTGATTTTCTAATTTAGAATAATCCCCCTTCAGGAAAGATGGAGTTCGTAATTTTATTCTGAATTTTATTTGATTTATTGTATTAACATTCTGTTTTGAAGCCACAGAAAGCCATTTTAGGTCTCACAGTTTTGAACCGCTGTGTAATGACGGGGACGACACATGAATCGCCGCTTAATAAATCACACTAATATGGAGACATTAGAGCTAGATCATAGTACACTGGAGTTACAGGCATGGTGGATCTTCGCTAGAGCCGGTATGAACGATCTTCCAAAGTGTGAGCTGAGTGTCGTGCGCAGCTTTCTTGGTGCTCGCTCGGCAGATCTCGCTTACCGATTATGAGAAAAATAGCTCAATGATATTGTGTTAAAAAAGATTGACAATGGCTGATTAAACGCCAAGAGTTATTTCGGTCATTATTTGGAGAGTTATTATGATAAATCTTCTGTAAATAGGTGTGCTATAATTATTTATTAATGTTGTATTGTTCTGGAAAATATATGAAGCCTTTTAGTCTAATGGTCTTTGATGTGGTTAATCGGGTTTCCTGCTTCATTTCTAAAAACATGGCTGACCTGGAGCAAAAACATGCTTCTGGCTTTAAACTCATCCTGTTGGTAGCTGGGTGTGTAAATGCTTTTTGAATTTTATATACTCAGACCTGTAAAGCTGTACTGTGATGTACAGATTCATTTGTCACCTTTTCCGCCAGTTGGCGTAGTTTGATTTTATTCAACTTTATGTAATTTTGATTTTTATACTCAGACCTGTATTGCTGTACTTTGATGTACAGAGCACATTTGTAACCTTTTCCGCCAGTTGGCGTAGTTTGTTTTGCTTTAGTTTTATGTATTTTTAAATACTACCCCTGTTCTTGGGTAGAGATTGTAACTTGGCTTTTTGACACAATAAATCTTGCCCGTGGGGCCGGGGAGCGCTGTTCCTTCGGCGCGCTTGGGGGCCCCCTCTCCCCGCCGATTTCCTTTGGCCCTAAACCCTTTGGGTGGGCGGAATCGGCGAGGGTATGTATGTATGTATGTATCCTGTTGGTAGCACTGAGACTATATGGCCTGGCAACCGCCTGCCATCAAGTAAGCAAGTGAAATAACTAAATTTATAGTTTCGTGTTTATAAAGTCAATTAACCCATTAACAGATTTGCTCAATAGCCATTCATACATCTATTAATCTTACATTTAAACGCATAAGCGAAATTGAGATTATTTATAGATGGTATAATCCTATTCAATAATTACCTGGAAGTCATAAACAAGTGTTCTGTGTAGACATAATTGATACTAAATGATAAAGCACTTCCAAAAAAAATCTAACGAGATTGTAGAGAAAAACGGACTCTTAAGGAATTAAATAATTGCTTATTATTTTAAATTATCTGTTTTCCAAAGAAGATCTTTATGTTTGTAGGCATTTCAAAATGTAAGCAAATATTAATCATTTAAAGTCAAATCTATTAAATGATTTTGATGCTTAATCTAAGAAATATATTCGTTAAAGGTCTACACGCGGCTCCTTCTGTAATACATAATTGTTAATATTTCACATTATACTTCAGAATTCTATTTAAATTTAATTATTGACAATTTCGGTTAAGGAAGACATATTAGAAATTTTAAGAAATTCAATTATAATTTTTGAAAGTATTCAGAAGCAGATAACCAGCAATTCCATGAACAATTGCCTAGAATTTATTAATATATGTTATCAGATAAGTCAATTGTTTTGAATGTAAATTTGTGACAAAGGAAGGAAAAGTATATTAAATTATAAATAATTACTTCTTAGGAGTTCCTTCGTGAAATGATAAAGATAACAGATATATTTTGAGCAATTTGTATCGTATTCAAAGTAGTTTTTCTAGAAACTAAACTTACTTACTTCAAGGCAACATTTTAAATTTCACTTCCTCGAAAGTACAATCGAAAATAAATTTATTAAAAGTAATTTTAAATGCACACTTTCATTAGTGTACTAAATAAGTAGATTTTTTATTTTAACTATTTTCTATTCTTTAGTCTTCAATTTATAATTATTCACTAGCTACGTGACCCGGCGTTGCGCGGGCTATCTCGAATAATGCGTCATTCCTTGACGGAGAGAAAAAGTGAAGTCATGTGACACATGCCCAACATTCTCTCTTAAATAAATAAGGAGAAAAGAGCGGTTCAATCATTCCGTCCTCGTAAAGGCTTCAAAATATACTTTTAAAAAATCGCAAAAATAATCTTTTTTTGTAAAATTACGATTCCGGAATTATTTTTTTGTCTGACTTTAGTACATAAGGAATGAGATAACCCAGCGTTGATCGGAATCCGTATTTTTTCATATACCCGCTTCCAGTTTATATGCACATGAAGCAAGATGCACTGAGTACATGAAATCTAAAAGTGAAACCTCATAGAAAACAATAGTTTTAGTAAAAACCCTATATGAGCGATTTAATTTGCCCTGTTTCTTTATATCAATTACCAAAACCCACACAAAACTCTATCCACATTGACTTGTTGCATTGTTCAGGTTTCCATATTGCAACAATACATTTTTTTTATTTCTGTCAGCGTCACTTTTTTATTGTTGTTGTAACAATGTTCTTTAAAGTAAACGACTTCAACAATAAAATGTATTTTGAATTGCGCTGCAACAATGAAAAGTATTGTTATAAAGTATCCGAAACAATGAAAAGCATTGTTGTCAATTAGTTTTTAATTAATATCTTTTTCACTAATTAAAATTTCGGAATATAAATGGCCGAAACGGCTTCCCTGGATTATTCCCCATCTTTTGGTACTTTCCGCGCGCTTCTCCGTTCGGCGGTTCGTGAGAAGATAGAAGGACATACATACATACATACGTTTGTTTACCTTCGAATTTTAATAGAGTAGATTATAAAAATTACGAAAACTTGAAATATATTTTTTTCAAATTTGTTACTTGTTGGTGTCATTTGTATGGAACCAAAATTTAATTAAATTAAGAGGTTAACTAATAATTAAGCTAAGATAGTAAATTAATACAATAGTAAATTGTCGACGATGGCACAAATGTGCAAGACTTCAAAACTCTAGCACGTAAGATAGTTATTGAAAAATCAATTACAAAACTCCACTTTCGCAATCATAAAATAAGTTAAGTTGAAAGAAAGTGTGTAAAATTATATTCAAAAAAATACAGAATGCATCTGCTGATGAAAATCTTTAAACTACTTGAAAATAATTTCGATAATTTTAATTTCCATGCTAATATAATAAAATTTTACAAGAAATTAAAAGTTACAGGAAATTAAAAACATTATAAAAAACTGAGAAAAAAATAATTTTATAATTCTCAAATCAAGCAGTTCTTTTATTGAAATCCAAAGAATCATACAGTTTTGGTTAATGTAACTTCGATTCTTAAAGCTTTGTTTCTAATTTTATTTAACATCAATTAATTCCTTTTTACAAATTGTTCTCTTAAATAAAACAATATCATGAAAATCCTTGGTTATGGACGAATGTTGTGAATATTCCATCAAATTTTGTTGCAGTTTTCAATTTCGTGTAATATAGTGAACATATAAGTAATTGCACATATTTTTAGATTAAACTTTAACTGAAAATTCGGAACTGAAAATGTTCGCAGCAATGACGATTTAGAAAGAAATAACACAACTGAAGCATTGTATTCCTAACTGAAACTCAGCACATGCATAACAAATAAATGCAATAATATAATAATAATGAGTTCGATGCTAAGCTTGTGCTTCTAACGAAAGGTACAATATATAAATAAATAAATAACGAGTTTCACTCCGACTTCATCTCTAAATCAGTGACAAATAAAAATTCCAACTCTGAATTATCATTTATTTTACATGTATGTGTTTACATTTTTATAATTAATGTGGTTTTATTCTCTGCTGTTGCTTTTTTTTGTGTTTTAAGTCTCTTTGTGCTTCTGTTCTTTGAGTGTTTTGATCATGCACTCTGTAAATAGTCATCTCCGTAGTGTGCTTTCATTGGATAAATAAATAAATAAATAAAATAAAATATATGTTCGCATTGCTAATATCAATTTAATATACGCTCGTGGTTTCAAAAAGAATCTTGTAATTTAGATAAATAATTAGTTCTTGGAAATATGCGATTGCTTTCGGGAGAAAATTGTTAAGAGTGGCTTCCGTCTGTGGTTCATCATAAAAAGTCTTTCTTTTCGTTTGGAATAATCTTACTTATACATGATCGGCAAATTAATTTTATGTAAAATCTTATTTTTTTTTATCGTTTCGTTATGTTTGTTGACTTAAATACATCATTATTTTTCACAATTACTTTACTTACATTTGCGTGTAATAGGATCACTCTAAGAAAGGTTAGAACTGAGGGGGATTTCGCGCGCAAACATTAGAAAATGATTTCATTCTGCTACTCTTATCGCCATACAAATAATTCGCACGTGCAAGAAAATAGCAAGGATTTGAAATTTTAGTGCTGATATCTTCATAGTTCTCTGGAGACTATACAAAAATAAATATTAGACTTTTTATTTATTATTTTTCCTCATTTTTTTATGGCAACGATTTGAAGCATTCTGTTATTTGATTTTGTGAGATTATCATGCCATATTGTTCGACGTCAATGCGTCATGATTTCCTTAGTTTTGCTGATAAATATATGTTTGAACAAGGGTAGTAAGCTTCCCATTCCAGAGAAAATTTCTGAATGAAAAATACGAGAGAAAATTGGAGAAGGGAGTGACCTGTTTAGTAGTGTTCCTTAAACATCGATAGTTCAGCTATCGATAGTGCAGTCGATAGTTTTTCCAAGTATCGACTGACACTATCGATAGTTTTGAGAAAGTCGATACCATCGATTGTTTCAGTCGATAGTTCCGAAAACCCGATACTATCGACTCGGCTTCGATAGTATCAATAATCTATCGATGTTTAAGGAACACTACTGTTTAGAGCCTTAACGCCTGAATGATACGTAAAAGATAAAAAGATCCATTTTATTCGTAAAAAATATAGTAGCTAATGTTGTACGAAACTGAAATATTTATTTGTCCATTTATCGTTGGCAATTTCTCGGAAGGAGTTTCTATATATGCAGTCGAAGAAATAGCGCGAGTTAGGTAACGTGAAATTAACTGTTGTCATTAAAATTTTTCATCCATTACTATTCACTGTTTTAACGATGAAGCTCTTACCAATTTAGTTAATGAATGTTACTGATTTACGCAGAATTTATTTTATTGTTACTCATTTATCGTTGATCTATAACATTCCATAAATGAACTAAAAAAGCTAAGTTTATTTTAATGCGCCTTAAACTAATTTAAACATTTGATGTCATACCAATCTTCGTCAAGAGTCCAGCTCCTTACAGAATATTATCTTATCTTAAAGTCTACAAAACCTTATAGAATATTATCTCAAGTGCACGGCTGTACGTACTTTAAGTGCGAATAGATTTTCAAACAAGTGGTATAAATTTATTGATTTTATGCAAAGCAAAGAATTTGGAGCTTCCTGAACGTCAATAATAAGCTGGTTTGAAAAAGAGGGAAGTTGTAGCCCTTGTCAAGGAACTTCTTTGCCTTAACAAATAGTCTTCGTTAATAACACAGAATGATTAATTGAGCAAAACTTCTTTGGTTCCGGAATAAACAGACACTTTAATAACGCAGAATGATTAATGGAGTTAAAAAATTTTAGAAATTGCAATTTTATTCTAACCTAACAATGCAAAATGCATTTTTTTTATTGAATGAGCAATTTTCTATGTTTGAAAATGATGTTGTTAAAAATATATAGTGATTTCCAATTATTAATCTGTCTATAAAATCAATCTTGATTTCTAATTTGAATATAAACTGAAAAGACAAATAAGACGATTAATTGCCGATTAATGATTCGTTAGATTAATATCCATTTTGAAATTAGTCGAGGGGTATATTGGGGCGGGAATCTTAATTTTGTAGCATGGACAAATGACGAAAACAATCTCTGAGCCGGAATTCCCTCTCAAACTTCCTCACCTCACCAGCGAAAGGGCAAACGACCAAGATGGGTTTCACCCACCAGGTCCTTATACACGGTGTATATTTCATAAAATCGGATCTTGAACCTGTGACATTTAGTCTACCAGGGCCTAAAATACGGTGTACCTTTCATAGAATCGGATCTCGAACCTGCGATATTTAGTC
>BGPR01000297.1:0-12305 GCA_013235015.1 Araneus ventricosus
CGTCGCTGGGTTCAGTTACGCCATTACTGCTATAAACTTCTGAAAATCCCTCTCGTCATTTCGAGATTCCCTCAAACTGGGCGTGTTTAAATGGAATATATACGAGAGAAATGTTTATGATTGGCTCATCAAATAAACATATGTTTTATGACGGAAATATTTTTTTTTACATATTTCTCTTTATTCAAAACCTCTTGGTAAACAACAACATTCGTCTTAAATTTTTCTGATTTATTTTAACAATTTCCTTGTATTTCTATCGTGCTTAATTTTAACGTTGCCAAAAAACATCAATTATATCACATCCAGTGCAATAAATAATGGGATTGCATCACAAACCACTTGCGCTTGATATTTCTGACGTTACTACTCTATGTAAAACGGGAGACTTAATTTTGAAATATGGACAATATGTCTAAATTTCTCTTGAACTAATGATCTCATAGCAGAGATAAAATTTTACTATCAATGTTTAACAAAATATTATTTCACTATTTTAGAACTATTAATTTTAAATTCAGAACAACAATTACTTTTTTACATTAAAATTAAATCTGGGGTATAACAATGAAATAAATGCTGTTTAACGTCTCTCAAGCGCTATGGCGCCGGATTTTATATTGACGTCAGGCGTTACCGGATCCAATTGAGAGACAGAGCTGAATTATTAAATAAGCATGTTTGGCAAAAGTTTAAGAATTCATCAAGTATAGCGTCTATTGTTTGGAGCTTTTAAGAGAGTTCTAATGTTGCAAATACAAACAAAACTTGTGCTCTCCTGAGGCTTTCATATGCTTTTAGATTTTACCATCTGGTTGGCACCAGATTAATAAATCTGTCTTGTGCATTAAAAAAATTAAACAAACAACCAGCCAGTATGAGGTATCAATGATACAAAATTGTAGCCTATGTTTGTTCAGGAAATGCATCAAATTTTAATTATTTGTATAGCTTTGTTGCAACTTTTTTATCATTTTCTTTCATGAGCAATTTTCACTTTTTTCAGTCATCGAAAATGTTAGTGTTTTGCTGGTAAAATATTATAAATGTCGAATGTACATGACCTAAGTATAAGATTTTTTTTATCGATAAAAAGAAATGGAACTGTTCAGGTAGTTAATTTTACAGAGCAGTCCACTTTTTTGGTATTTAAAATAAAGTTCATACCCAAGCTCGAAAAAAACATTAACACTTTTAACCTAGGCGTATATTGAGAGGAATTTAATTTTGTGCATAACATCAAATTAAATTAAACCCAGCAAAAAAAAGAAAGAAAAAATAAATGTCATCTATTACATGAATGTCGCTGTAAATGCAATTCATGGTAAAAATTCATTCTTCCAGAACCTGTTTTGAATAAATCATCCAACAAAATGATAAGCTCACGGGTTGACCTTGTCTCTTATCTTTTTTTTTACAAACTGGGATAATTTGTCTTTTTTATTAACGCTTTGCACCTGCATTATCCTTAATAATAATAATGTATGTTAAGAGAATTCAAGGTTTTACTGCCTTTTCTCTGTGGTGTGCAAGTGAATCCACCTTTATCCAGATATTTCATTACCTAAGAGTTAATCCTGGTTGATGATAATAATGTTTTCGCCTTCAAGAAGACATAAAATAAGAACTGCATGTAGCATTCATGACATTGTATTAATGTTCTAAAGTAACCATGCTTTTGGTTTGTTCGAGAGCATTAAGAATATTTTTTTTCTTACAGCGGTGAAACAGATTGGGAAATTCATGTACTTACTGGATTATGAGAAGACAGCATATAGTATTTTCAGTATAAAGATGTACAAAAATAATAAAGATTACGACAATACAGTTACATTTGAAAATTTTTCTCCAAACTAACGTGTTGAGTTGTTGGAATTTTCATATCAAACAAGATTATTCAAATTTAACAAAACTTCAGAAAAAAATCGCAAGAATTTTATCTAGTTTATGTCCTTGATATTTCTATCTAAAAATATTGTTAGTTCTTTATAGTTATTATTAAATGAAATTAAATAAAATTTACTCTTTATTTTGGTGGATCGCTTCCGCTTCACTTCATGAATACAAATGAATGAACACCACCTGAATAATGTTATTTATTAATTTGATGAAACTCAAGTGGAGATTATGACGATGAATCAATGATTATTACAAGGGTAATAAAAAAATTATTTAATGAAATAGACAGAAAATAGAAAGAAAGTAATAGACGCGATCACTTTTCCATCACCAAACTATTTAGGCATTTATCTGAACGCAGGACCAACTTGTTCAACCTGGTTTGGGTAAGAAATCACATCCCTGCCATTAGGTCAGTTCTCGGCAGCTGTATTCATCACTGTCTGATGAGAAATTTATTGATAAGCGATCCTTCAATTTTGGAAGGAAATAGTCACTTCGTGCCAAATCTGGGCTGTATGGGGGCGGCTCCAGGTTCCCAGACTTTTGAATTGCAATTCTTGGTTTGCAGAGCAGTATGAGCTAGTATTGTCTGTGGGGAAGATGACACCATCACTCAATATGCTCACGTTTGCGTCATGGCTTCACGTAACTTTGTCAAGTGGCACAAAGCGGTCTTTTCTAAGCTCCTGTTGTTTCAATTGCTCTGACGCGTCTGCGAATTTCTCTACCATTGCAGCTACTGTAAGAAAAGTTTCACCATCTGGCTCCAGGAAAAAATATTCCACAATTACTTTTCAAATGCTGCTTGTAACCTTTATTTTTGGATCCATCCTCGTATTATAGACTAATCAAGAGTTATTTATGTGCCAACATGGTGATGCCCAGGTCAGATGGTCAAATGGAAAATGGGCTTTTTTAACAATTGGTTTAATTGTGGTTGTACGGTATATTAAAAGAGGGATTGTGTAGAATTGTACACCAAAGTCTATGTAAGCAGTTACTATCACCTGAACCAAATGTGTTCGGTTATGTTAAAACATATTTCATAAACCAGAAAAACAAAGAAAATAATAAGAAAAAACATTGGTTAGTCTTTATACCCAATTGATAGGTGATACTTTACTGAGACTTCATGTGTCTTCAATTCTATTCATTACCATTTAATCATGGTTTTTACATCATGGCGGTATTTTAAATATATCAAATAGGTGCGAACAATATGGTAATACCTACGTTAAATGCACTCCAAACTTCTTAATGGCAGATGATAACCTAGAATTTGCTTTTGTCGATTTCATTTCTTACGAAAATTGTTTTGTCTTTCTTTTAAACTACATTTAGTTTTTTCCCCTCTAAAGTAAGAAAACTTTTCAGATCTATCTACTAAAATATTTTAAAGTGCATGAAAACAATGCAATATCCTTTTTTTTCATGATTATGCTCGAATCTCGAAGCATCCATAGGAATATTATAAAATGCTCTCAAGGCTTTGTTAGATATGTATACATTTGATTCACAATTTTTTTGAGTTTCCAGCACTCAAGGATTTGTAGTATTTAAACTACTTTTTCCATGTTGTACGACTAACTGCCCCCAGTTCAAATCAAACAGGGCTGAACGCTTTTAATTCTTCATATAAAAATTAAAACGCTATTAAATAATTATATATTTAAAAGGGAATGTTACAGCGTCGTTTTTTCCTCATTTAAGTTGAAAATCATAGGAATTTAGCATTTTATCACTTTTATTTTCGAAACTTGGAGTATTTTCAGTAAGAAAAATTGGACGAATTTCCATCACAGTTTTAATGTTTCGGGCCTAGGAATATCAATCTGAAAATATTTTCAGGTAGAATCGAAACAGAACGTGAATTTCGGACTGGAACCAGATTAGGTTTAAAGTATCATGAAAATATTTTCAGGTAGAATCGAAACAGAACGTGAATTTCATTGCTATAACCAGATTATGTTTAAAGTATCTGTAGAAAACACCAGATAGAGGAATGGAAGCTTATTAATTTCATTGCCGTAACAGATTATCATTTAAAGTATCCATGAAAATATTTTCAGGTGGGAATCAGAGACATTGTTCATGCTGTAACCAGATTACAGGTTTGGGTATCATGAAAATATTTTCAGCGAGTGGAGATCAAAAACAAGAACGTGAATTTTGGGCTGTAACCAGATTAGGTTTAAAGTATCATTCTCGTGTATGCTTGAATAAGTACGAAAGTAAATAAATATCCTGTTGCTTCCCTTTTTTTTAAAGAACTGTTTAATTTTTTTTCGAATCATAAATACATCCAACAGTAGAAATCGATTTATTTTTGTGCGTGATGTAAAACTTTACAAAATATATATATATATATTCTTGAGCATGCAGCAACTCTTGTGTGCCACTTTCCTTCTCAAATCTTTCATGGAAGCTCTTACTTCAACCTCAACTATAGGTAAACACCAGGCTGTTTCTTTTTCTTTCACAATTTTGATGGGTCAGCGGGTCAGGCGCATGTCTGCAATGTGAGCTTTTTTTATTTTCCTTATCAGTCGTCAAAGGTGGTATTTCTGAACTCTTTCTGGCTGAATTCAATTATTCAACTGAAATCGCAGGGATCAGGTAGAAAAAATTTTATTTGAGCCTCGGTCCACTTTACTTGAGGGAATTTTTCTTAAAATAGAAACTTCAGTTAGATTTTTGTCTCTTACAGTTCTTACCTTTGGGCATCGATTTATTTTGTTGTTGTTTTATGGTTCCTTTTGGGTAATATGCTGGCAATATTTTATTATTAATTATTTTTGTGTTTTTTGCTACTTTAGAAGAAAAAAATTAACACCTCCTAATTTTTTCATTTTAAAGATAACCCATACATATTTTGACAGTTTTTATTTATAAGCCAATAAAGTGAAACTGGTATTTTCATTTGCAGAGTATACAAATGATGTATAATCGTGAATAAATCGGACTTCAATTTGTTGATCCCCACATTTTGACCCTCGAGCAACAATTTTTAGATGCTGTCTGCCTGTTTGTGAATAAAGATATCTGAAAATGAAGCGCGGGCTCGACAGATGAAATTTGGTATATGAGGTCTCTTTACCCCAAAAAATTACGATTTCTATGTCAAACGAAACAAATCAACAGTGAGATCTGTCTATTTGTATATGTGCATGTAAACACGATAGCTCATACCGGTGTAATGTCTTGCAGAGTAAAATAGGCTTTAAAATATAACAAGACATTTATTTACAGACCTGAGCAAATTAACATTCTTTGCATAAAACAAATTTTGAATAATGAGGAGAGAGGAGAGAGGAAATGTATTTCGCAGAGTTTATCATAATTAAATTAACCAGATCACTCAAGATCGGTGAAATTCAGTCCGTTACGTAAAATCACACTTACGTCATTCTAAAATTTAAATATAGCATCTCAGCCTAGTTTGCAGGCAGTTCGCAATCATTCTCTCCCGCACTTGCAGCTCCAGCAAACACACACTTCAGGAACAACATTCGGCGAAAGGCGCGCCCAAGTCTAGGTTTGCTTTGTTTCCTTTGGGAAGGGAAGATTAGCTCCATCGACACTTGGTTTAATATTCTGCAACAAGAGGGATGGCGCGGAATATAACGGGCAGGACAGGTACACCGAAGCAGCGACGTAGATGTATGATTTTGAATATAGTTTATCACCACACTTGTTGATTTGTATTACACAGTTAAAACACGTCAATGGGTTGACTGTCGATTGTTGAATTCGTTTGTATGTAGATGCGATCATTCAAAAACGCAAAAGCTTGATAAATGAAGTTTGATATGTAGTCTTGAGATAATTGTGAATGCAACTTTTGCGCTCAATCGGTCAGGGGCAGAGAATGAATGACTCGTTTTCTTAATATTACTACAAAGCTCAAAAATAATATACCATTGTTGCGCAAGTATACTTCTAATCAATCCCGGAAGTATCGCTGTAGTTATTTAAAAGAAATCACCCTATCTACTGTAAGATTTTAATCTTTTATAAGATTCTTTTATAAAGGATTTCATCTGAGATCTGCTTTTGGGTTGTATTATTGTTGTTTTAAATTGGTTCAAGTTCAAAATAAATCAAATAAGATTAAAACTTCTTAATGAAATTTTGTTTAAAATTGTGATTCGATTGTACGTGATATTTTTTTTTAACTATTTATTTATCAATGTTTCCAAACTCATTCTTCCTATCTTGCCAGTTTCTAGAGCTGAACGGATGCGTTTGCATGATATTCATTCCCAAGTCGGGTCGTGCGTTCTTCTTCACCATGAGACACAAATTGAAGAAGTGGTATTCATCACCTGTTTTACTTCCGCCCTGCTTTTCACGCTCCCTCGTGATATTAATTAATCACTTCGACGATTAGTCCACACAACGAACTTAATAAGACCATCAGTTACTAAAACCTTTCTTTTTCTTGCTTGTGAGATTCGTCATCCTGTTTGTCACCTTCCGTTCCTACTATGACGCCTATCACCGGAAACAAGAAGGGCATCGCCTGTGGTTGTAAATCAGGGCCTCTGTTTCTTTAAATACTATGTGCCACTATCAAAACAAGGACAGGCTCACAGCCAGAAAGCGGTCACTGGAGGGTCTTTTCTTGTTGGGAGAGTCGCGGCGGAAGGAATTCCCCATTTCTTAGCTACTGCCAGGTACAGAGAAGAGACTTTTAACCTTTTCTCAGTAGTTCGTGATGGCAGACATGTTCTTTGTTCTTAATTCAGGGGAATGCTGATCAAAACGTGTTGATGATAGTACATACCGCTTTGTAGAATTAATCTTATTTATTTACAAAGTTAAATAGATTTTGATATCTGTGTCTGTTAGCTTGTTCTATTTCTTTTAAATGTGATTGTGCTACGTAGATGAGATAAACGGTTGAAAATAGTACATAATAACAAAGAGATCCAACCTTCCCAACAATTCTATCACATAGGTACTAATTTTGTTGCTCCGAGTAATGTAGAAACTCCCAAAACGATTGCCGAAAGCTAAATAAATAAAAGACCTTGATTTATTCATTGAAAACCGCGCTAGAAAATAA
Organism: Araneus ventricosus; assembly: GCA_013235015.1. NCBI lineage: Eukaryota > Metazoa > Arthropoda > Arachnida > Araneae > Araneidae > Araneus > Araneus ventricosus. Next base: position 6,971 of record BGPR01000297.1, read on the forward strand.
TTATGACTAAAGTTTTTGCTGTAAATAAAGCTTAGACATGTCGAGGTTAAACAAAACAGATTGGGTAGAAAAGAGAAATAGTTCCTTTATCCTTCTTTATCATACGTTTACACACGAATATTTTATGTAGAAAAGGCACTTGATGCAAAAGACATGTAAGCCAGTGTTTCTCAACCTTTCAGTATTTGCGACCCAGTTTTCTATCACGATTCTCATCGCCTCCCTCACACTCATAAAATAACAATGTATACAATAATAATGTATTTTTGGTATTTTGACACTAAAGCTACACTATAATCTTAATTACAAACCTTTACAAATTACCGAGAATAAGTAAATTTAGTGATATTTTGCAAAACCGCTCCGCAGCATTGACAAAACCAGAATTATTCTCTCTTATTATCTCTTTGTCTCTATTTCTCTGTCTTACGTCCACCATATCGGACATTCTAGCGGCTTCGCGAGAAGTCCGTCCAGAGGAATCACTAACAATACTAAACTTGTTTTCATTTTAGTATTGATAAGCTAATTATTAAATACATTGTGCAGTACTGATACAATCCTATTTATAAGTGTATTATATCAGTGTAAATGTATATTTTATTTTTTTATTATGTCAGAATGTACGAGGCGTGTCCGGAAAGTAAGTACCGTTTTGGAAAAACTCGCATAAAAGAAGTTTCTCAAAGCAAAATTTATTTTTACATGAAAGAGCATTTCGGAAACAATTTTTCTACATAGTTACCACCATTCTTCAGACATTTGTCATAACGGGAAACCAAATTGTCTATATCCTTTCAAAGAAAGATGCCGCCAGTGAAGACAGCCACTGCTGAACACCGTTTTTTGCGTCGTCATCGCTTGCGATAATTTAAGCGATTTGTGACATTCTCATGCAAAACAGTTTTTGAAATTTGTGGAAACTCATCACAAAGCATTCTTATTGTGAACCGTCTGTTTTAACGAATTTTCTCATTCACTTTTGCAACCAAACCATCACTGACAACAGAGGGTCGCCCACTCCGTGCTTCGTCATGAACATTGGTGCGTCCATCATTGAATTGTCGAATCCACTTTCTAACCATTCCATCAGTCATTACATTTTCACCATAAATCTCTACAAGTTGACGATGAATTTCAGTTTGCTTAACATTTGCGTTCAAAAACCGTATTACAAAACGTACTTTACAGTCGGCGGGAACTATTTAGAATTGCTATATAAGTTAACATGAAGCTACATGCTTTATCTTCTGTTATCTGAAATATTCTTTTTTACGTTTAAGATGGGCGTGTTTGGGAATTGGAGTGTTAAGAAAGTTTATAATTCTGTTTCTTAAAAAAATGATAATAATTAAAAATTAAATAAAAAGCTTCTTCTTCTAGAATATAAATTTGTTCTTTGTTCTCTTACGTAATAACTATTTTCTGAGATTCTTTTTATACCATGGTGCAATTTCTTAGTGGCATTTAAGTTTTATTTCCTGTAGAAATAAAACTTAATAGGCTGATAAATTCATTTTAATCAATTTAAATATAAAATATATACGTTTAAATAAAAGATTTATCAATTTATATAAAAGATAAATAAATTTTAATCTTTAGAACTTAAAAAATTAAGAAATTATCATTTTTTATCTTCATCTTAGTGTAGAAGTTTGCTTTAAATAACAATTTATCTACTTTTTTTATCAATATTTTCATCCTTTTAGAAAATTAACGGGTTGAATAAAACATAGCTTATAGGGCTTTAAAACATAGTTTTAAATAATGCTTATGAAATTTTTACATTAATTGTTATTTAAAATTTATTAATCTAACAGCAAGTACTGTTTTTATAAGAATGTCAGAAGTTTATTTTGAATAAAAGTATTTTCGGCGAATAACGAACAATACTGTGTTTTGCTTATTATAATAACACCAAGCAGAATTTTCGCCTACATAGCAAACATAACCTGTAAAAAACAGCTTTCAAATAAACAAGTTAAAATTATCCGCTTTGCAGCGTTAAGAAAACTAATGTTATTGTTGCAAATAATCCAAACTTCTTTGCTAGTATCCAACTGCAGAAGCATCCGTCACAGCAACAGTAAAGCAAGCTTACGTAACGAACAATTCATTAATTCTGCACAGCTAAATGAAAGCATTTTTTTCCTTTGTACCTCGCCGAAGCTTTTCAGTTCAAAACATTTATAGAACTATCTTACTTCATTCATTTTAAGGTTTTTATCCTAGCAATTAGCGTTACCCGGTAGCTCTTCCTGCGATTGTTTTTTCTTTTGCTTTCGCAGATAACATCCGTCACTCCCAAAATATAACGGGGTTCCGCGTGTGCTTTATACTGCCACTTGCAAGCATACCCAGGCTTCTGGTGGCATGTCAGCTACCGGTCCTAATTTACTCGTTTTTTTGCCCGGAAACGCTGGCGTGAAGATATCTACCTTGTTAAACTCACACCAGTTGCCTCAGTTCTGGATTATTGTTACCTTCTTTCGCAGGCAAGCGTAATTGAATTGCGTTATTTGTTTTTCGCGGCGTTGCATTTTAATTTTAATCAGTTTCTAGGGTACTGCATTCTTTTGATGCTGAAGAGAATGTTAAACGCTGCTTTAATGAATTAAATATATTTTAAATTCTGTAATTTTGTGGTGGCATCCCACGGGATTTGAGTTTAGAAGCCCCAGCGTCTATAAAATTTTGCTTTGACCTGTTGTTGTTATAAATCAGATTTATTTTGATTTTGATTTCGTCGGAGCAACCTCTCGAAATATTGGTCCGAATACTGTTGCTGCTCTTTTTACTTTCTCGTATACGAAGTGTACAAAGAGAAAGTATTGTAATCGGCAAAAAATTCGAACTCGAGATTTTGACGAATCTCCACGTTTTAGACCTCCCTGAGTCCGAGAAACACAATTTTTGAATTATGTGTGCCTGTGTGTCTGTGAACACCATAACTCGAAGACTCTTAGAGATACAGGGATGAAATTTGGTAAGTGATCTTTACACATAATATTTATGTTTCTATTAAATTTTGGACAAAATTCGTGTACGGGAAGTCTGTCTGACCGCGTTCTGGTGAACACTATAACTCAAAAACTTGAATAGCTAGATGGATAAAATTTGATACACAGTTTTATCATCATGAATGTAGGTCCGTATCAAATTCTGGACCAAATCCGTCGAAGGGGTGATTGTCTGTCGGTCTGCATAATCGCATATTTTTAATCGCAGTAACTTCTTAACAAAATTATTAATTAATTTATTTAAATTAGATAAATGAAATTTGGTATTTGGCCTTCTTACCTTAATTGTAGATTTGTGTCCAATTTTTGTGTCAATCGGTTGAAAAAAGGGCGTTCAAATTGCATAATTAATTTTTCTAATCCGATCCGCCATGCGCATGAATACTGGTAGAAATCTCTGTGTACGCGGACGCTATTGAGCGAATTACATCACTTTGTCCTTGAGCCGGCAAGAGTGGAACCTAGCAGTGTGTGATAGATGCGATTTAATCGGTACACATCTCTTTGAATTTTATTGTTTAACTAAATATTTTACAATCACAATAATCTACAAGGAAAAACCTTCTGATAGTCATTGGATTCTGGTTTACAGTAGGTTCGAATTTTTGAAGGAAGGTGAGGAAGGGGAAACAGCACCTTTTTGGGGAAGTATACGAGAAAGTTTAGGGGAGACCACTCCCGCTGGTTTCTTTCCTTTTGCAGTGATTCTTTTATAAAAATATCTTATATTCTTTTATATAATGTAAAAGTCTTAGAATTCTTCATTTGAAGGGGCGAGAAATAGATGAATAAAAATCGCACTCTAGGACTTTTGTCCAAATGACCGAAAAAATGAAGTCTCGATTTTTTTTTTTTATGTGATCAAGAACTTTTTTTCTTGTAACTTGGTAAGATGGATCGAAGTAGCAGTAATATTTTTTTTTATATCAGCGCCCTTCAAACTAATAACGACTTGGTGATAAGGTCTTACCTTCAGGTTCTCGGCTCGAAGCCTGATTCCACCAAAGATCTGTCGTGTATGTGGATCTGGCGCGCGTTAAATTTGACATCGAGGATCAAACTTCTTTTTGCTGGTGTGGTACGGAAGTTTGGAGGGGGTTGCCGGCTTAGGTGTCGTCCTCGTTCCAAATGAAGAGGTCTGTCCTAAAATAGTTGTTGCGTCAAATTGGGACGTTATTACCACTAAACTAAACTCTGAAACTAATTATGCTCCTATAAACAAAACTAAGTATGTTACTCAAAATTGTTTAGTACGAGCATAAACACATTCCATAGGAATGCTGCTTAACACGTTCGCTGCCTTTCTCGATAGAAAGGTTCGGACTTTCTATTTGATTAGATTACTACTCTTCCTGCACTATCTCTTAACTATGACAGAGAAGGATAATCTAATTAGATAGTAGGTGTGAATCACAGACATGAGTCAAACGGCGTCAGCGGCAGTCAACGTGTTAAAAAATAATTCTTACCATAAACAGAACAAACTCTGAATCACGCATTTTTAATACCATATTTTGATTTTATTTCATTCTCAGCCTGCTTTATGCTGTGGAAAGGGAGGCTAGTAACGAAATTTTTAATAATTTAATGACTGACAAAAAAATGAGACGAATATAACTTTACACCCTTGAAAAAGATAGGTAACTTGCAAGCTGCTTCTTTCTGACACGACTTTCTACTGGCATATCCAAGGTCAGAAGTAGAATCATGAAGTTTGATATACCTCTGGAGACAAGATAGTGCAACATTTTGCTATCATAGCGTAAATTTTTCTTCAGTAAACAAAGGATATGTTTTCGGTTCTCACAAATAATTTTTTTTGATGCGTTTGTAAATTCTGACGATACTGTATGGATTCAAGATCCATTTAATGCCTCCACTCCATCTGCATTTACTGCTGCAAAAGAAGATAATCTGATTGAATTGTCTTGTGGCAATTCATTAAAACAGAAGTTAGCGTTGGATTAAGTGAATTTTGGTTATCAATAAAAGATGAATATCCACTCCTAAGTGCTAATGCTCAGAGAATTTTAATTCTATTGCTTATTTGTGAGGAATTTGAGTCCAGTTTAATTCCGCGATTTGAGAAAATGTATAGAGATCAGCAGGCTTATCCAAAGCAATGATTATTATATTTATTAAAATTTGTTCACAATATTTTTTATATAACCCAAAATACGTTTTATTTATTTTTTCCTAACCTAAACACTAACCTAAACTAATTACTGACTATTCTTGCAAGCAGCATTCGTTAGGGTTTTGCAAAATGCGCCTTGAAAAATTCTGTATTCACCAAAGGCGCCGAGAATCGAAAA
>BGPR01000297.1:12315-59775 GCA_013235015.1 Araneus ventricosus
TTGAAAAATTCTGTATTCACCAAAGGCGCCGAGAATCGAAAAAGTATATGAACCGCTGATCTAAGTGATGCTTCTCTTTATGTTTGGATTAAAATGCAAGCGTTTTACCATCGGGGAAAAAACCTTCTCGAAGGTAAATGAGTGTGATGCAATGGAAAAAATAACTTTGTCAGGCGGAGGAAGAGTGAAAAATACGATGTCAGCAGCATTCGTCACAAATTCGCTCTTTTCATCGGGTGCCTTAAAAGTTAGTTACACGAAAACATTCCAAAGAATTACAAGTGTAACAAACGAGGAAAAAGTTGCATTTGACACAACCGACAGAACACCGAGAACCTGCACTGTGAATCAGTCTTGATTTTTTCGGTTCTGCGATTTGCGACTTTTTTTTAACGCCGTTTCAAGACCTCTTGAAGGATCAACAGCGATTCTTCGCGAAACGAGGCAGAAGTCCAAAATCAACTTGTGGGAAAATAAACCTGACGGTGAAACCAAATAATCAAATAATAAGACGAGTGGCTGAGAAAAAAAATAATGGCGTAATCTGGCCTTCGTCCCGTTAGCGTTAGGGGAATTTTAGGTACGAAACTCGAAGGTGCACTCAACCAGAACTGAGGTATGCAAGATGCTGTCGGAGGATTCACTGTAAAGATCTAACCAGGTGCGGTTATTTTTACTTCACAGTGCAGGCCGTTGAGTTTACTTATAGCTTCCCAGTGGAACCTTGAACTTTGATGTAACAAATGTTCGCACGTCTTCTGATTATACGCTCATTGTCACTGTAGTATTTGCTGTATTTTAAGTATAAGATTAACTTGGCACAAGTGGTTGGGGCAGGCTAGCCAAGAGAAAGTTTGCTAGTCGAAGCGGTATTTTTTTTTATATATATATATTTCCTTTTTTACCCCTTTCTAAGATCTATTCTTCTCTGAAAAGTCTACAGAGAAAAGGTAAACAAATAAACGAAATTTGCTTAATCAGAGAACACAAAGGTTTTATTTAGTTCAAAACAATGAAAAAATTTTAAAATTTCGATAAAAAGTTGTTAAATCTCACCAGGTAAAAGACTATCTTCATCCTGTTCTTGTCGAATATAAATAGCTCATGCACGAATTCTATTTTGTGCTTTCCTTTTTCTCCCTTTTACTTTATTAGAAGATTTAATTTAAATTTATACTTTAAAATATCTCACTTTAAAGTATTTTTCACGTTCGAATGACCTACTATAAATAGGGCCTGCGAATTTATTTAATCCCCTAATTACATGATACATCCCATTTAGGACATTTTTTCTTTCAATCCATATAAGGTCGTAAAGGACACCTGAAATTTGTAAGCTTATCGAAGTGATTTTTGTCTCTTAAATCAATTGCTACTTTCACTTAATTACAGATTTAAATATCTGTTGATGATTATCGGCCGTGCCGTACGGTAAAGCTTATTGTTTGTTATTTCTCGTTTGCAGTAAGGTAGGGGTTTTGTTATTGTATGACGTCAAGTATTACTAATACAATAGCCCAGATCTGTCTCTCGGTAACGCTCTGACGTCACCAACAATAAAACTCGCGCCTTAGCACTTCGAAACGTTAAACAGCATTATTCCATTGTTAAAGAACCTAAATTACAGTAATTTTAAATTTAAAAGAGTAATTGTCGTTCTAATTTCAAATTGAATAGCTCTAAAATAGTGAAATAAAATTTGCTATCGATTGATATAAAATTTATATCGCTATGATCAATAGTTCCTTAGAAATTTTGAAGTATATTAATCATATATTTCAAATTAGTTTCCGTGTTTTAATAGAAAGTAGTAAATAAATCACGTCAGTGGTATATCATGCGCGTGATATAGTTTGGACGCCACGATGCATCTGATTATTTATTGCAGTAGTGATGATATAATTTGATAATATTTTTTGGCAACGTTTGACAAGCAGAGAAGTGCTTTATTATGATTAGAATTTCGAAAAAGAATTCTTTTGAAATTTTAACTTTACGTTTGACAAGCTGAGAACTTCATGGTTATTGAATTATAATAAAATTGTTAAACAACGAAAAATAAATATTTTTTACCAATAGGTTTTTTTGAATGAAGAAACATGTAAATAAAAAAATATTTCCTGTCATAAAACATATGTTTATTTTATTTGTTTTCAGTCAATATTAAGATTTCTCTCGCATATATATCTATTTCAACACGTCAAATTTGACGGGAAATCTCTCGAATGAAGAGGCAATTTGCACCCGTCATACCATGACGAGTGATTTTCTAGTACGTATATGACAGCCATGTACTCTATCTCTTTTTACTCTCCTCTTTGACTATGGAGATGTGTGATATATCAGTAGCATGTATGTAATTTTTTTAACAGTCATTTTTAAGTTCTATAAAGAAGGCAGAATTGACAGCAATAAATCTTATTTATAAAAAGGAAATTGGACCCTGTCTTGATTCAGCGACTCTGTTTTCTAACAATATCAAAAATTTTGTAATAAGTCAGGTGCTTCATTGCCATACGAAGGGTTAAAAGATCTTCAGATGCGCTTTTGCAGATCCGTCCTGAAACCTTCCCCTCTCTGTCTTATCTTTCCCTAACCGTAGACAAGTTCTATGGCCGATCGTGAATTCAAATGGATGATACATGTCCCATACGTAATGAAAACGTTATTTTTTGTTTGGAGAGCCTTCTCTGCTCTCCTACTCTACAAATCCGTTTATGATTCAGTACATGCGCTCAAGAAATTAAACTTCTTGCGATAACAATCCCATTCGTGAGGGTGGGGTTGCAGCAGCAGCATCTATATCGGGAGATATCTTTCTCCTGCGTGCCTATAACTCGCGACTAATTTGTGTCGTCGGACTCCCTGACGACGGATTCGCAATCGAGTGCTCCACCCCCCACCCCCCACCTCACCCCCTTCGAAATGTATATGTATAAATAAAATATTAAGTAGTACTCCTCGCTAATAATGATTGCATAAAAATGATTTAAAGTCGCAGAAATTTTTCCAGACGTCCTCAACTCGTAATTGGTACTCCGGCGTAATTTATTCCTCTGCGCCCGTTATGGCTTTAATAGCCAGATAAAGAAAGGGAAAAACGGGGCCCAAGGCCTGATGATGAAGTTTAAAGGGGGAAAAAAGCTAAGGTTTTTTCCTCCTGGTTCGTTTCTACCTTAGTGACCATTTATTTCGGAGAGGAAAGATAACGTTTTCGTATGTGTATTATAAAGTTTTCCCCCGTATCGTTTTTATTAAAAGTCTCCTTACTTCTGTATTTTTATATCTCTGCCTGCCTTTGCCTTTTTATAGAAGTACATTTAGTGATGATATCACTAACGAAGGGTTATTCCTTCGCGAAGAAACGAAATTAGACGTTTTCTAGTACGCATTCGTTGATTTTCTGAAGGTAGGATATCTGGGCCGCGCAGCTAAAGGCTGCTGAACTCATAAAAAGAACTATAAATTAGTCCGATCCAGGGCAGGAATAAAGCTTTTTAAAAAGTAAAGATACTGATAGCGAGGTTATTATGATGCGCGTGGTATGAATGTGCCGTGATAAAAGGAATTGTGCGCGAGATATGCATACGGAAAGAGTAACAAAAACTGAAAAGGGTTGTCTTCGAATAATTAACAGTAGGTTGCTTTGTAATAAGCTTGTGGCCTGGGCTTTAAAAACAATACTGGATGAGATTTTGTCTAAAAAATATTCGTAGGAAGAGCAGATAGGTACGCAAAGAATGAATAGTTCCCCTTCCTTTATTATAAAAGTGTATAAAAGGTTCATGTTACTTAAATTGGAAATAATAAAGTGGTGGCTAAAGCTGTGAATATGTTTTGATAAATTTTGTTTACCTTTTTTGCCTTTCCGTTTTAATGGGAAAAAATCCTCAATGAATGTGTAGTAAATGTATATATTTATATAAAACTTTAGGTAAATTATATATATTGTTTTCATTTTAACTCTTTAGACCCGACTTTTGCATGATTAAAATTTAACTATAAAAAGTAGTTTAATTTAATCTTGACATACTAAAAGAAGTATAATATGAGCTTAAAGTTTTCCACTTTTCCCGTTTCCTGGAAATCTCCGGGGACAATATGTCCCAATCGTATAGTCGACTGGGATTATTCCAGTAAAACATCTGTAAAACTATCTTTCCTGCCATAAGATTAGTACGTCAGGGAAACAACTTTACAGCTTCGTAACAATAATCTTGTAGTAATTTGATCACTGATGGGATATATTGTCCCACTGTTAAATGCGATTGGGACAATGTATTCCACAAAAAGAATTTATTCAAAATTTCTTAAATCCGATATTAAAAAGCCTAAATTGTTACTTAATAAGAACAATAAGAGCTATTTTACGCTAAGTATGACATAAATATAATTGTACTTATTGTAAAAGTAAAAAAATAGATCAATTGAAACTTAGGTATTGCGCGTGCTCAAAAACATGGCCGCGGTTTGCAATCTGAGAGTGTTTCCAAGCTTCTTTAATCATAATTTTATTCCCTAATTCCTTAAGAACATTGAAAACATAAAAATCCACGTAAAAGTGGGATTTATTTACCAATAGGGAATGAAGTCCAATCTTCGGGACGTATATGCCAATTAGGGATAAAGAAAGGGATAAAGCAGAGCAGGACAAAGCTCATAGGAAATGATAAAGTGGTGGTAAACGCTGTGAATGTTTTTTGAAATTTTCTTTTCTCTAATTTCAGTTTTCCATTCTAATGGAAAAGATATTTCACAGTAAATGTTATATATGCTTATATATAGTTTTAAAGAAACTTTGATACCATTTTCAGCTTAAAGGACAGCAATTTTAGGTATCGATACTCGGGTAAAACTTCTCAAGACTCGGTTAGTTATTAAAATGAAAAGAAAAGTTTTAAGTTTCGATTAATTTAGAAAGTTTTCTTGGGAAAGATTTATCTGTTTATTTTTCACTCCATACTGTTGAATAACTCATCCGCGACTTATTGAAGTAATAAGTATTTTATCTATGTTACAGACTCATAAAAAGTTTTTGATTGTATTATATGTGAATTTACAAAGTGGGAATCAACATTTCAAAACTTATTTAAGCAGATCTGCTTATCTACAGAACGGCTTTGATTGATTAAATGGAATTATTTTTTCGAATTGTTAAAAATAATCTGGTGTTGAATTCAAAATAAAAGCAAAACGGCATTCTAATGGTGAACATAAAAGAAATTCTATGCGAGTTTTAGTGAGGACATAAAGTTGAATGCTATTGCCTGTGTGAATTTCTATGGAAGTGAAGAGTTTGACATATTCTTTTCTTGGGTGTACAGCAGATAACATACTTAAAATACGCTTAAAAAGATTTATTAGAGTGTTAAGTAAAAAATAAAGATTGCCATACTAAGTATTATTAAAAGTTCAGTTTTATCTTGTTAATTTTGCAGATTTTGTGCGTTTAGAGAGGAGGAGGAATATTTTAGTGATGGCTAAACTTTTTTTTTCTTTTATAAAATCGCATTTTGTAGTGTAGTTTTAAAGCTGCAAAACAAGAAAATTTCAAAGAATATCGCTGCTGTCTCCGATGGAGTTTACAGTGATAAGGTGTTCGGATTTATTGTCTATATCCAACACTCAGGGACGTAAAGGGCCAAACTAATTGCAGAAATCTTTGATAAGAATTTCAACTTCTACCCCATTGATGCATCTAACCGGAAATGTTTGGGAATGCTGTATTTGTATTTACCAAATAATTTACTTGTTTATGTTTACGTAGAAAAGGTTTATGTGTAGATAGTCCTTTTTGGAAGTCCGGATCCGGAATCTTTTTATACAAGTAAAGTACACCTTTATCAATATATTGAAATGAGCTTTTTGAGAAAAAAAACTCAAACATTTATTTTTTTTTTTACATTTTTTTTGTGTCAAAATAGGGTAAAATTTCACTATGTCTAATTAAATATTTTGTAAATTTATAAAAAAAAATAGCCAAAAGCTCATTTCAGTATAATGAGAAAGGTGTTCTTTACTTTTATAAAAAATTTCAAACATGTATTTATAACAGATTTTTACAAAAGGCCAATCGAAGTTGCCAATTTAACATTTTCGGAATGAGGGTTCCAACTCCCTTTAATATTTGATCACAAATAAAATATACAATAATAATTGCAATATATACATTGTTTCATTGGTAGCATTTTATTATTTCGCTATTTCAATACCTAGATAAAATAGTTAAACCTTTTAAATGTGAAAAAAATATTTTATTGTGAAGTGTTCCTCTACTTACCCTTCCTATCCTCGCTCCATTCTGCCCCACAGTTACCTCTGGCCCCCCCCCCCCTTCCAACAATATCACCCAGGTCTGAGCGTTCCGGCGTTGCTTAATTGACGACAACACCACTGATATTGTTTAGTAACGGATTTGGAAACCCTCCGTGCTTTTGCGCATGCGCCGGGCGGAGTTATTTTCCTCAAAATAGGGGGAAAGTGAAGGATGGAAGGGTGATGTTTACATTTTACTGAGCGCGATCTAACAAAGAACTCCGGAAATGCGCTCATATGACTCATTGCCTGACACCCCTTTCCGGTGTAAAATCGTCCAAAAGTGGTAGTCTCAAAATCCGTTGCTGAACAGTAGGTGCGTTTGATTTGTCGTCCATGCAATCCTTTACACAACTAACATAGTACAATATAATTTTGGGGAAATGCGGCGTTAGAAGTATTTTCGATGATGTTTTACGAAAACAATTATTTCTCAAAATGTTTTTTTGGAGAAGTTTCCTCTTTGTATAACTATGTTCACAAATATAAATGAGTTAAAATCAATTCTAAGCTTTGGTACGTTATTTTTATGATATCGGTTGCTTATTTTTTTAATGCACGAACAGTGAATTTAAAAAAGTAAAAGAGGAGTCAGTATTGTTTGTTGTTTCGAATTTAATAGGATTGTATGTATTGTATATATAGTTTAGATGTCTTTTTTTTAACTAATAATGTGTCAAATTATAATTTTAAATACCATCATTAATTGAATGTATTAAATTGTTTTTTTTTCTCTTTTAGGTAAGCCTTGCCATTTTGAATTTGAAATTTTTAATGTGAGTATATTCTAAGATTTTTTTATAATCCCTTTTTCTTCCTGGAATTTATTTAACTTTTTTTTTGCAAAATATTTTCTTTCTCCTTTTGAATATCCGAATCCGTATTATTGTGCGATAGAACTTTACAGTGGATTTGAGATAAATTTTTACTCAACCTGATTTTGTAGCCTTTTAGAATCAATCACCTTAATTTGGCTCGAAAAGTTTTCAACTTTATATTTTTAAATAAATATTTTCCATCGTTCTTTTTATCAATTATTTACTACAAGGCCTTGTCTTGCCCGATTGCAGATAATAAAATTCAAACGAGGTTCGGGTATTTTTGAGCGGGTCTCTAATTTGAAAGGAAGATTCTGATTTCCTTGTTTCGAAAAATTTAAGAAAAGAAAAATTCAACTTTTAACCGTTCATGTTTCATTTAGGGTATGGATGTCTTTAACAGAGAACTGTGTCCAATCAAAATCCGGCATCTACTGTTCAGCAACGGATTCCGAGACTACCACCTTTGGACGATTTTACACCGGAAAGGGGTGTCAGGCAATGAGTCATAGGAGCGCATTTCCGGAGTTCTTTGTTAGATCGCGCTCAGTGAAATGTAAGCATCACCCTACCATTCTTCACTTTCCCCTTATTTTGATGAAAATAATCCCGTCCGGCGCATGCGCACAAGCGCGGAGGGTTTCCGAATCCGTTGCCGTACAATACTTAGTTCGCGAATATAATACGATTGCAGCTTACCAATCACAATAACAGGCATAGTCAATAAAATGTGATAGAAGTCGCTATTGAAATGTGTGTCGCTCGGTTTCATTTGAAGATGATAAGGCATTAAGTGATTTCGTTTATTTTTTATTCATTTATTATTTCTTCTCTTTTCTTCACTGTTCCAATATGAAAATAGGGTAAGCATTACAGGTGCAGTTTGTATGGTAGTACATCAACGTAAAGTTCATCTGTACCTTTTCTTGTGATAAGCCATAAAGGTATCGCCATTTATGTGTGTTAATGTACTTCACAAAATGGAGGGTCTAATGCGTGTTACTTTTTTTTTCTCAACTTGTGAGTAATATTTTTTTCTCTACATTTTTTACTTTCTTCCGTCAGACGCACTTATCTTTGTTTTCATTACTGAAATGTATCACCTACTTAAAGTGTAAAGTAGAAAGTTAACTTTATAGAACATTTCATATCTTCAAACAAAAATTATCAGACAAATAATTTTGGAAGCGAGATTTTAAAAAGCATGAATGAAAAAAAATCGAAGCATTGTATCGTGTTTATTATTCTCATATATACCTATTATATAGCTACGGATTCGGAAACCCTCCGCGCTTTTGCGCATGCGCCGGGTGGAGTTATTTTCATCAAAATAGGGGGAAAGTGAAGAATGGAAGTGTGATGTTTACATTTTACTGAGCGTGATCTAACAAAAAACTCCGGAAATACGCTCATATCACATTGCCTGACATCCTTTTTCGGTGTAAAATCGTCCAGAAGAGGTAGTCTCGGAATCCGTTGCTGAACAGTAGGTGTAACAACACAACGAAGCTTATGCAAAAAAATTTGAAATCGATACCAATTTTAAACTAAACAAAATGATATTAAAATTTTAGCCCTATATTTGGGCGATAAAGTTTGGAAGGTGGTAACCTCACGTTACGTAGGGTTGTAACAACACCACGAAGCTAACAGAGAATACGCTATACTTCCGGCGTTGCACCGATGAATAACGTAATAGCTCGTGTTTCTACGCGTCTTGTGTTTACTTTCTATTAAATCGCCAACACAACCAGATTTTTTTTTACTTCGAGTGCGTTAAACGTTTCGCACTCTAAGCAAAAAGAGAAAGTTATGTAGATCGATTCTCTTTTTTTTCTATTACATTGTTGATAATAATTGTAAGTTATCACGTAATATATTACGGATTTATATTTCTGCAAGTTAATGCCATTAAATATTTTTAAAAATGTAATTGTACATATGTATGTAATAATATTAATATGTGTTTTCTATTGGAGAATTAAATAATTGAATTTGGTTTACTATGCCTAACATGTCGTATGTATTCGTGTCAGCCGTCACTAAAGAGTGGGAAAAAATAAATAAAAATTTTAAGGTATAAGATTTTTTTATTCATGCGAAAAAATGAACGTAAAAGTAAAAAATAATTTTTCTGATTACAATAAAATGCATGGTTCGAATAAAAGCGTGGGCGCCTTTACCTTCTAGGAATATTCCATTTGTTTAAGGAAATATACGCAAAATATAAGGTGCTATATAAGGCGCCCACGCTTTTATTCGAACCATGCATTTTATTGTAATCAGAAAAATTATTTTCAACTTTTAAGTTCGTTTTTTCGGATGAATAAAAACTTATACCTTAAATTTTTATTTATTTATTTATTTTATTTGACAATCTTAACCAGGAGTGTGAGCTATCCCGTAATTCAAAGCGTCCAGTTGCAGCAGTGCCAATAGTTTCCGGGAGCAACTTAACACCAGCATCCTCCCTCTTATTACTCGTCCACCGATTGGGATGAAAGTGCGATCCATTTAATAACAAACCTCTCTCCAACTCGGTCACGTCCTAATTCGATATTCTACTTAATCCATGCACCCCTTAACTCGATCGCGCTCTAATTCCATTTTAGGAGAGCATTCTCTAAAACCACTTCGCCGACTTCCTTCCGTCGGCACTTTAGAACGTTGCTGCCCACACACCTTACGACGTCGTGCCTGTGAGGTGCTTCTCCAAAGATGATTGTTCCAGATAAATAACGGGACGGTTAAAGTGTCAATTCAATAGTTCGCAGTTGATTGGAAGCGTCTTAATATAGTTGGTGGGCGAGGCAGTAAAACGTTTAAGGTGAATTGGGAGAGGTTCGATTTCTGTAACAGACCTGAAGAATGGTAGCTGTTGGCTCTTGATTGAGAGATGTTAATCGTTGATAAAAGGTTGCTGTTCGAATTACTTGGAATGAATAGGCACTTACTTTCTAATAGACTGGAGTTGTTGTCTTTGAGTAAAAGGTGTCTGAAGAAGGATTAAAGTTATCACGAGTCATTAAATTGTACCTTAATTTATCTAATACTTTCAAACTCGGTAGTTTCGTCGTTGTTTTGTTTAAGAATAAAGAATTTTTTACTACTACGTTCAAAAAGTTCCGGGGCTTATTTAAATGCGGAAGAATGAATACAGTTAGAACCTGTTTATTTGACGTTTCCCTCGAAGTAACTGCGCTATGCATCTATGCATTTTTGACATCATTCATACATAGTTAATGAGAATTACAAGCCTCCTTTTGCCATATCCTCTATTTTTCGTCTTGCACTAACTTCAGAGCGGAATCGTTGCCTCTTAGGCAAATTCTTCATCACGAGGAAAGAAAATGTCAGCAGGAGCTGGGATGGGATGGGGCGCTCGTGTGGGTTGCGGTACTGCTTTAACTCCATTGTGTAAATTTAATCAAATTTATTTTGTTCGCATTGCATTCAACAATCTAACGCAGTGTGTATTCAACGATTACGATATTCAAATGAAACTGAAAACCTACGCAGAAGGCAAGTTACCTATCTTATTTTCACTACCGAAGAAGAAGCGCAAGGGGAAAGTAACAATTCAAGCAGGGCTGTGCGGATGCTTCCAGCTCCGTCGAATTCCATACTGGTGACGCCGCAGGCTTTTCTATGTTTTTAGCTGAAAGAAAGATGCTGTGAAAATCGACGATTTCCATGAGAGACTAGAATCAGGTTTTTCTCGCGCGGACATATTTCTCGCGTTATAAAACTTTGAAAAGAAATAAAGAATTGAAAGATAATTAATGATAAATAAAAATTTAATTGAAAAAGCTTTTTTATAGTAATGGAATTTCTTGCAATCCAAAATATTTTTTTGATGATTTTTAGTTATAAATGCTGATGAAAAACATAATTTTTCGTCATACAAATATGTTTTCAAAATTTTCGTGAATCCTAATATTCTGTACCTTTCTATTTTGGATCATGATTCGTTACCCCAAATTAAGATTTAGTTAAGAATATTGATAAGTATATTCCCAATTTAAATTATCGCTGTCCACCTTTAGATAGATGTATTAGAATAAATTAATCATTTTTTTTTCTCCCCTTGGCGATTCCCGTTGCTACATAGTACTTCAGAGCTTGAACTCGGCTTTCTAACATTAAACCAGCGGGAGTGGCCTCCCCTAAACTTTCTCGTATACTTTTCAAACATTTGTCATTTCCCTTCCCTCTGCGTTGATAAAAAGTTCGAACCAACTGCAACCCAGAATGCAATGACTATCAGAAGGTTTTTCATTGTTGATTATAGTGATAGTAAAATATTGAGGTGAAGAATCATATTCAAAAACATACGTATATATTAAAACTTCGCAATATTTATTTTTTTTTATCAAACTCTAGCATTGCAAGTTCCGCGTGCGGAGAAGAAAACAGAAGAATAGCTTGCGCATGCGCAGAGATGGCTTCCAATACGCAAGTAAAACGAGACGCCCTAAATGTTTGCTTCCTTACAAAATCTCGCCGCCAGAATTGTTTTTTGGCAAACTGCCAAGTTTTCGGAGTATCCCTTCTTTGCACAGGCATTTACGCATGCGCATGGAGTTGAACAAGTATGCTATTATACAGACAGTCAGCCCGTTGGCGGATTAGGCCCAAAATTTTATACGGACCTACATTCAGGACGATAAAACTGTGTACCAAATTTTATCCATCTGGCTTTTGAAGTTTTTGAGTTATAGCGTTCGCATGACCTCGAACATACAGACAGACAGACTTCCCGTTGACGGATTTTGTCCAAAAGTTGATAGAAACCTACAAATTATGTTTAAAGACCACATACCAAGTTTCATCCCCGTAGCTCTAATAGTTTTCTAGTTATCGTGTTCACAGACAGACACACACACAGACAGACAGACAGACACACAGACATAATTCCAAAGTTGTGTTTTTCGGACTCAGGGAGGTCTAAAACGTGGAGATTCGTCGAAATCTCGAGTTCAAATTTTTTGACGTTTACAATACTTTCTCTTTGTATACTTAGTATACGAGAAAGTAAAAAAAAAATAAAATATTTTTTGACGCACACATTATGAATCGGGATAGGATTATATGTAGCTGTTTTGATTTCAATGGATGCAAAATTTTTTAATCGTCGTACAAGAATCAAGATTAATGTTTTTATTCTTTCGCTAAAAACAAAACAAGAATGGATTTTATTTTTAAGTGATTTTTAATGATACTAATAAATAGTATTCGCTTACGCTTATGTTTATATTAGTTATATTATAACATTTTTTCTCGTTAATTAATAAGAAAATTATTTGATTTCTGTACTACACTGTGATTTTAATGTTTTAAAATGTAGTAAGGAATACAGAAAACGGAACTGAAAAACAAATTTAGAGCTTAAATTTTTTTATTAAAATTAGTTTGTTAAAATACTTACCTATTTGAAGAAAATATGGTATTAGTTATTCATTAAATATAAAACTATTTAAAGTTAATGGAAAAAGCCAAAAAATGTAAGTGGTTCAAATATGCATTACTGCGCAGTGAAGGATTAAAGATGTGCAGGACAGCACACCCAAGATTACATAAAATGAGCCAACACTACCAGGATGATAAACTGGTTAAAATACAGGGATTTGACGTTAAAACAAGTCATTTGATAACCAGGTGGGACCTGTGAGCTGACGCCTGACCTTCACCGCGACGGAAAGTTTTGAAGTCTATAATCTCGAGACTATAGAGTGAGTCATATGACGATTAACCTATTTTGCGGGAAATGACGTAATTCATTTACGTTTGTAAAATGTTCCCGATTTTTTAGAAAGCGGTAGTACAACGAAAGTATGTGAAACACCAAAACATTAACTTTAAAAAATTATTTGTTAAGTGCAGTGGCGAATCTAGGATTCGGATCTCAACTTTGTATCGTCGTGATGAATGTCAAACCTCAAGGCTAAAGTAAACCAAAACACTTTAACTTTACAGATTTTACTCACCTGACAATAAGAATCATTAAAAACAATACAATACTTTCGATAATTTAATAAGAATTACAATGAAATAACTAGCCAAAAAGTGTCTTCTACCGCGTCAAAGCTACAAGTACGAGTAGAATGACTACAAAATTAGGAAATTTTTCGAGCTTGTCAAGCCAGAAAGTAATGTTGAAACGTTTTTATTATTTTTAAAAAAGAGGGAAATTAAGAAAAAACAGTTGTAATAAAGTTAAATAAAATCCAAGAATTCTGGCATGGCACTGGGGAGGGGGCTGTACCCCGATACCCCCTGGATTCGCCACTGGTTAAGTGTATATATACAGAGTGATTCAGAAATCCGTAGAATTTTAACATGCGTTACTTAGGATTAGAAGTGAGCTGCGCATGATAATAAAATGAGTGGAATTTTCAAGTGTATAATGTGTCATCTTCTGTTCAGGAGCACAGCTACCAGACGAGGAATTTCACCTTTCGTAGCACAAAGCGCCATTTTTCATGATATTGCAGAACATGAGCAAAAGAAATTGTACTAAATACTTTTTAAAAGTGTGGTTTCCGTCTGACAATTGTGACCTTGAATGCAGGTCGACACATTAAACAGTTACAGCCCCACTCATTGTCTTATTCTATATAACACATCTCTCCAGTCTGGCGAACACTCTGGTAGTTGAAAGTATAAACTAGGCTGCTAATAAATATGGGTTTCTTGACAAAAAAAAAATGAAAGAAAGAATATTATTTAAGAAAGAATTTATTTTCGTACGTTCTGTGCAAACGGCATCATTCTAACTTCATTCGTATCTTATTCTTATATTCCATCACAATATAGGGAAAAGTGCCTTTTCAGGAAACCAAATATTTCTCAGAATCAATGGCGGATTAACTATCAATAGTAGAGAATCGGATTGGAATGTATGGCCCGAAACCCTATTCCCATGAGCTCGAAGATACACGAAGATGCAGAAATGACAAGTCATTAACGGATTAAAACATTTTATTTGGCGATACTTCCTTAAGCTGCTATCACACGGAGAGCTATCGTGCGCTATTATCTAGAGCGTGAGCACAATGCCACTCAGCAAAAAAAGTTTGTAGCACTTGACCGGTCATACAAGATGACGGAAATCGTGGGCTGTATTCAAAAGGCTTGAAAATGCACACGATGCTGACAAAAAATCGTCAGCAGCGGAAATTCAGACCAATCGGGTGTGACTTTGACGGTGACGTAGTTCGCCTTCCCCGATACCGAAATACTGTCTGACCGGTTGTCTCAATAGGTCACGTGCTACAAACTTTTCTCTTGAGTGGCATTGTGCTCACGCTCAAGATAATAGCGCACGATAGCTCTCCGTGTGATAGCAGCTTTATACTTGGATTTTATATGCACTTGACCTGCTTCACAACAACTGCTCAAAGCTCTTACCATTCACAATTATGCTGGCTCTAACGCATGGGATGTCGAGCCCTTTCAAAAATACCCGACATTTCGCGGACATTTGTTGCCTTGATGAAGATTCTGGCGACGAGCTCAGTAGCAGAGTCAATGGGTGTCTCGGAAACCGTCTCTTTGAGGGCCCCGCTCGAGAAAAAACTGCAGGCTAAAGGAATCGGGCGCTATTAATCCAAATACAGCTCGTCCGACTGGTGTTTCCAACCATACTTTCCTCCGCGATTTTGTTGTTGTTGTTTCCTACTTCCGCTAACAATTTGTACGTTGTATGTAGCTG
The DNA here is from genome assembly GCA_013235015.1 of Araneus ventricosus. Taxonomy (NCBI): domain Eukaryota; kingdom Metazoa; phylum Arthropoda; class Arachnida; order Araneae; family Araneidae; genus Araneus; species Araneus ventricosus. The sequence goes on from BGPR01000297.1 coordinate 27,163, forward strand.
TATCCACCCTGCATATGAATGTTTATTAAATTTCGAGAAAATATTACTAGAGTCTTGATATTTTATATGGGGCAAAATGAAATGAACCAGCGACTTTTATTTAAATAGATAGAATAACAGCGCCACATTTTCTTTAACTCTAGGAAAGAAACATGATTATAGTTGTCGTTTAACGGATGAATGGAACTGTGCCGTTCCTCACAGACGGTCTGATCCTTTTCAATTTATGTGTCGCTCACACTCAGGTGTATCGCACGACCAACAACAAAATCATCCTGTCGCTCTTGTGTTACAAGCACGCTCTTCCCACGACAAAAAGAACATTCGAACCTTTCAAAGTGTCAAAAATTTCACTCTGCACTTAGTAAAAACACAAATTGAGAAACAAAATAAAACATCATCGTGTTGTGTGTTTTTCCCCCTCTCCTTTTCATATTCGAAAGTTGGAAAAAAAAGGAAGGTGCATGTAGATATTTCTTTGCGAATACGGCCACGCGTAATAATAAACACAAAACAGAATCGTGTCATGTTGGAAAAGAAAGCGGAGGAAAATAAGAGGTTCTGCAGGGGTGGTGTCAGTGACAGGTGCCTCGCGATGTAAATCTCCGTCGTTATGATGACGATTTATGAAAGATCTTGCGAGTTCTATGCTCTTTCACCTACCCCGCTTCTCCACGGTATTAAGGCTACCAAAAGGTACATTTTATCGCCAAAAATGTCGCCAGGGTGGCTTAACATTGAACTTCTTTTTAACTTTTTTGTAATCCAGAGCAATTAAGACTCCTTTAAATGTAAATAAGTCCCCATTTTCATTTGAGGCGTTTGAAAAGTATTGATTCTGGTGTTTATTTAACTTTTCATCGAAATTATTCAAGATGGGTTCTTTACTCCAGGCTTATACTTTAAATGTTTTTAGTTGATTATATCGATCTGAACACAGTTTGTTTCATTTACTCAGATGCTTAGATTTTGATGCTTTTCGGTTGCCATCGAGGCATGTGGTAAAGATAACTAACTGTATCGTTTGGGGATTGCTGAATTGATAAGAAGTGTTTCTTATAAACATTAAGTTATAAAACAAAGGTAAAAATAGATCAGTAAGAATTCCTTGCTTTGCTATGATATACTTCCTCCCCTTTCCCTACACCAGCAATGGTACTGAATACAATAGTTTCATTCCTTTCGCTGTTATCGTGTTATTAAACCGTGAATTCTTATATTCCACATGTCTGGAAATATCACCTTAAAATAGAGTTGTTGATTACTTGCTGATTCCTTTATTTCTTTTTGGCACCCTATTATAGGAAGGAATGAAATTTCATGTTTAAATTGAGGTATATATTAAGGCTTTCGGTAAATTAACTGAACATTCTGCAGTAAATTCGAAAGTATTCTGTTGTAAAAGTAATCAATTCCATTTGCAGAATGAACTTTTTATGCAATTTTTCAGGTTTTATTTGAATTCGTTGCAACATAGCTTAGAAGGAAAAAAATGGATTACAGAGCTCTGATTAATTCTATATTTATTTGAAAAATTTAAATTTATACTAAACCTAATAAAGATTAACAATTTCTATCCATTATTATCAAAAATTAAGACATTTATTTTAAAACTCCAGACAATTACAAACTGAAAACCACGTTGGATGGATAATTTTTTTGCGTATAGTAAACAAGATTTAATAATAGACCAAAATTTACAGCTTTCGAATAGAGTTTTTTTACTGATAAGTAATAAAAAGTTTCCGTCTCTTATGAGCTAAATGTTGATAGCTTAATGTAAACGAGAGATTACGGTGCCAAACATTTCTTGGAATTATGTTTATGGTTTTTAGATCTTCTTAACATTATCTTCTATAATGAAAAATAAAGATAATTCTGTGTAGGAGGTATTTTAGTAACCTCTGTTGTAGGACTTTCGGATGCTGTGAGGATCATGCATTTTTAGGCAGATAGAAGCCCTTATTAACAGAAAGAGCATCTTGAATTTTCTTCTCATGTCAAGTTTACGCTTGACTGATGCGTTATCTGTTGATATGAAAGATTACAAATCCATGAGTATGTTGGCAAATGTTTCGCAAAATTGCTTCTATCTATCCAAGAAATATTTACCCTACGATGCAATCCAACAACAACGAAAGTATCTGTTTTAATCTCCTCAAAATTTGCATTTCAGTTTTAGCACTTCGTTCGTAGTAACGTTGAAAAGAGAATTATAATTGTGATATTTTCCATCTGAGCAAGATTTTGACCCCTCCCCCATCTAACTGCCCATCGTATGGCTAAACACCAGAATTGGATCGACCAGTCATATTTGCATTTTCTGAAATATGGGAAAACGATTTCAAAGAAACGTCTAATTAAGCGATTTTAGAAGGAAACTTGATATTGCTGTAAAGCTTTGTGAGTGCATTGACTATCGAATGTCTAAATGCATGCGGATACGCATGCTTGGGTTACCGGTAAAATTTTAAAGTGAATCTTTTTGTCCGGACAGTCCCACTGGTAATTCATGTTTTCACTTGCATTACTAATAAAGTTCAGATGGCATAAGCATGTGCATGCCCTCTTGGGACCCAAAGGTGTAATTCCCGACCAATTTTCACAAAAATCGGGATTGATACTCTTAAAAGGATTATATAACTATAAATAATTATTTTATTAATTATACGTTAATTAATATAATTAAATAATGTAATTAATTATACATAATTAATAGATGAAAGCATTGGACAGCGGGATTTAAGGACTCTGAATGGACAGATTTTTTTTTGTAAATAAAACACAGATGTCCATTAAAACGGACGCGAGGTCTCAAGAGAAATATATTTATTTCCTCTTCTCTGAACGCTACGTTTTATTTTGCGCTTGAACAAATTTGTTTTTGTGCTTTGTGTCTTTAATTTATTAGATATAAACCAATGTTCTTTATTAGAAAGCCTGTCGAGGGTGAGTTTTCTTGAGCTTTGCCTAGAAAAAGAAGCGAAAAAGTTTTTAATTTCATATTTTGCAAAACAATTTAGAAAAATGACCACACATTCCACTAATATTGTTTAGCAACGGATTCGGAAACCCTCCGCGCTTTTGCGCCTGCGCCGGGCGGAGTTATTTTCATCAAAATAGGGGGAAAGTGAAGAATGGAAGGGCGGTGTTTACATTTTACTGAGCGTGATCTAACTCCGGAAATGCGCTCATATGCCTTAATGCCTGGCACCCCTTTCCGGTGCAAAATCGTCCAAAAGTGGTAGTCTCGGAATCCGTTGCTGAACAATACATATATCGTTTTTCTCCTTAAAATATACAAGGGGTTAGGGAAACGGATATAAAAGCCTTTAGCAATTCTCAGGATTGGTATTTAAATAAATGCTCACCTGATAATGTTAAAATCCTTCCTCAATTTTTTTCTTCCAAGTATCTCATTTTCTTGTTCCGCGCAATCTCGAAGACGGAATATTCTGAAGTTGATTACGCCTGTCTGTAAAATAAAAGGATTGCGGGAGCACCATCGGTTTCGCTTTTTCCCCTTATGTTTCTTTATAAAAGTAGTAGAATTTATTAAAATAAAAAAGAGTAAAATGCATAAATAGAATTTAGATGGAAAAATTATATAAAAAAAATCTACTTTCTGAACTTCTTGTCGCAGCCTAAAGTCATTTTTAAATTTTTAAAAAGGGTTACTCTTAATTCTTGAACAAGGTGTCCAAAGTTGTCGCCCCTCTTCATTGCATGCAGACGTGTAATGCTTCTTACCATATCTTAAGAAGTGGTCCCAAAAATACATATGTGCACAGCATGCCTTTGAGTCGTGCACTTTCACATTCTGTCATACGCTGAATATTTGAGATTAGCGTTAAGGTCTTTACAGGAGATTTTGCCCTCTCTCCCATAAAGTTGTTAATTGATTCTTTTATTAGCGATCTTTCAATGAAAATCTCCTCGCCTTTGTATTTGGAAATTTTTATAAAAAACCAGCGGGAGTGGTCTTTCCTAAACTTTCTCATATCCTTCCCAAAAAGGTGCCATTTTCCCTCTAACTGGGGTTGCCATAAGTCCCCTATATACTGGACTATCACCGCATTTCACTACTCAGTCCCGTATACTATTTATCCCGTTTGCTTCTTAAACTCTATATCATTATAATTTTTAAATGTTTTGCGCCCAATTTTATAATTATGTGAAAGAGGAAAATTATATAATTAAGAAAGTAAAATCAGCTTTAAAGTGTGATTGGGTTGAAAAGGATTAGCCTCGCATCTTTTTTTATTATTCTATGTGTTCATTTTATAAGATTGCTTCAACTTAATTGATTTTTTTATCAGAGTAAAATAAGCTACTACGTACCCACTTTTTTCATGTTTTATTTAGCACCTGAACGTCCCGTATCAATTCTTGAAAATTATGGCAACCCTATCTCTCTGCGAGTATATAAAAAATTCGAATCTACTGAAACCCAGAATGCAATGATTATCCACGAATTTCCTTTAGCGCGCGTCAAGGTCATGCTCGCCAAGACGGAAATAGCCTCGCGTCATACACTGAGTAACACGGGTGAAGGAAAAAGATACACCGCGCACCAGAAAGCGTGCGGTATTCCCTAAGGTGGGGAAAACGCTCACTCCAGCGTTCGCGCCTTTTTTTTTGTCGTCGTAGAATGGGAGGGGAAAACGGATATGCAATTTCAACGCCTTTTTTTAATCGATTTAAACGAAAATTGGAGATAATATACAATTAGGGTTTCAAGACCACATACGAAATTTCATTTATCTAAGTAATTTCTTTTAGAAGATATCGTCTTCTGAAGTATGCTATTATACAGATCAACAGACAGTCAACCCTTTGACGGATTTGGCCCAAAATTTGATACGGTCCTACATTCCTGATGATAAAACTGTGTACCAAATTTTAACCATCTAGATATTCAAGTTTCTGAGTTATAAGTGTTCACATGAACTCGGACAGACAGATTTCCCGTTGACGGAGTTTGTCCAAAATTTGATAGGAACCTACAAATGATGTGCCAAAATCACATACCAAATTTCATCCCTGTTGCTATAACAGTTTTCGAGTTATGGTGTTCACAGACGGACAGACATAATTCCAAAATTGTGTTTTTCGGACTCGGGGAGGTCTAAAACGTGGAGATTCGTCAAAATAGCGAGTTCGAATGTTTCGACGATTACAATACTTTGCATCAGAGGCGGATTTTGTCCATATGAGGACACAGGCGCAAAACTGACTTGAGGCCCCCTCCCTCTACTCAATGTCTCAAATTCACCGTCGGCTTAGCCCCATGATGTGCGTTGAATAGGTTTTGAGGAACCCTACCCTTACCCAATGTCCCATGGCCCACCCAGTGTCCCTTACCCAATGTAGTGCTATGCCGACGGCGAAGTTGCAACTTCGCCGTCGGCATAGCACTACAGTTTACGTCCAATAGGTTTTGAGACCCCCTTCCCCTACCGAATGTCGCTAATTCGCCATCAGTTTGCACTACTATGTACGTTGAATGGATTTTGAGGCCCCTGGATTTTGAAGGCACCAGGCGAGCGCCTCTAACACCTGTGTAGAAAACGGCCACTGATTTGTATACTTCGTATACGAGAAAGTAAAAATGTTGAAAAAATTATGGTTTAGTTTTAGTTTAGTTATATTAACGTCCCGTTTTGAAGCAACACGAGGGCTATTTTGGGACGGACCTCGTAATTTTGAACCTCGGTCAGATGACGAGGACGACACCTGAGCTGGCACCTCCCTCTCCAAACTTCCACTCCACACCAACGGGAGGACGTTTGACCACTACGTATGATTTAACGTGCAACAGGCCCCATACACGGCGGATCTTCAGTGGAATCGGGTTTCGAACCTGGAACCCTCCGGCCCCAAAGCCGAAAAAATTATGGAGTGAAAATCTTAAAATCGTCTTCACATTAATTTACAACTTCCTACCAGAATGTGTTGCGTTTCTTCTAGTTGTTTCGTCAACTTCTAGAATCTCAACCTCGGTCTTTGAACCATCGCCATATTCTACCGCTGTCATTCCACCAACGATACAGCAGCGCCCACCGCATGGTGTTTTCCTTCCGAAGGAATCAAAAGCATCCTTCAAAAGTCATAACCTCGTTTTGATGCATCGGTGTGTTTACTTGCCTTTTGTAATGTCGTTTTTCATGCTCTTAAAGTGCACCGATGTCACTGAGTGGCGGAACGCGAGAGCAGCTGCGTTCTTTCCCTTTCAATGTCAGAGCCACAAAAGTTAAATACCTTCGCCTGTACATCATGTCTTTTTGATTACCTGTGAGCAGGCGTAGTGGTACTTGGGCTTCCTAATTAACGAGCGAGTTTTTCGTCGTAAATCAGGCCGGGAACGAGGAAGTTGCCAAAAGGACTCGTTTCCACTTGGGGCTTGCGCCTTTAGGAGAGATAGCCTTTGATACGAGCCCTTGGCGGAGGTCAGTTTCGCAACTGTGCGGTTGCACTGTCTTGATAATGCTGGACTGGAATTCCAAGAATCGAGATAGGGTTAAAAGCAAGACAGTTTTCTGCTGGATATGGTGGTTTTCGGTTGCTTGGGTGGTCGTTTATCCATGCGTCTTTTTCTGTTAAGAAACGTATGGCTGTAGAACGAATCTATTGTTATTATTTATCCGCTGTAGGTAAAAAGAAAAAATTGTCAAATACCAGTTTGGAAATTTTTGCATTTTTGAGTTCTTTTATTATGATACTTCATTCCATTTGTGTTCGACTATAAGAACGTTTTTTGAAGGCTCAGGAAACCAGTAGTTAAGAGGCCTTGAAAGTAACTTCGACCACAAAAAGATTCTTCGTGATTCTTCTTCGCACTATCACATCAGTGGATAGTTTTACAAAAGTGAAATGTATTTCATGTGTATTTGAAAACTTCTTTAAAACGGGCATGAAGTCTACACTTGATTTAAGTAGGAATATATCAGACCAATAAATTATGTTACATACTTCACAACTTAATCTTTCAAAAGCAAACTATGGTTTTATCGAACAAACTTTGTAAGAGACCTTTCTCTTAGAAGAAGAACCATTCCAAAAATGTAGAATTCTTTTCTTACTGACAGCTAAAAATCGTGTTTTAAAATTCAGTTTTAAGTCTTGCTAAAAAGAAGAATTGACAGTTTTAAGTCTTGCTAAAAAGAAGAGTTGAATTGAGCAAACTATTGAGATATAGCCCAGATGTCTTACGTTATTCTTATAAGCTTGGTTAGTGGTGGGAGGGGGATTAGCTTGGATGCATTGTTCTTGTTTTGCAGAAGACATTTCCAGTTTATTATAAGTCAACATGAATTTTGGTGAGCACCTAATTTAAGTATGAATTTGATTCCATGGTGTGCGCATCCTTTTGATAGTTAAAAAATCCACCCTAAAGGGAAATACATAGCTAAGTGGTTGTGACCATCATATTGCATATATCTTACCTGCATGTTACTATCTATCAGCTTATTTTAAAATGATTGAAAAATAATCCTTTTCTCCAATTGTATGTTTCCTGCATGATAAGTATGTCTGAATATAACTGAACATTACAATGACATATAACAATGTACATTAAAGTACCACTTTAAACCAATTATAAATAAAAATGCCTCTCCTCCTTCCCATCTTATCAGGCACTCCGATGCATCTAGAGCTGGAAGACGCCCTCCCCTTGTTTGGCGCCCTCGTATTTTTATAGACGCCACTGGCTAACTACCCAGAACATTATGCTGGTACATAATAATGTAGTTCAGTGCTACGAACTTTTTGTAATTTTTATAAGCTTTCATAGTATACACTCCTCAGTATAGTTCCACATTACCCTTATTATATATTATAATATATAATAATATTATATATAATAACTGATTACTCGCATTGACCGTAACATATGTATAGATGATATTGCAAAGCAGAACATTGATCAAGTGGGCATAATTAATCCGGATTTCCTACAAAACTCATTTTTCTTCTTAGTAATTAGTTTTGCCTGCCAGAAAGCAAGTCAGAAATCGTGCTAGGGAACGACGAAGAACTAGCTGTTTTGTAACTGTGAAATGTTGCTATTATAGCAGATGAATGGCCAAGATTGCAGAAACACCGCAACAGTTTTCAGCAATGATTTTACTCTTGTATTTCTTATACACTATTGTATTCCAAGTTGAGTGGTCCGTTTTGGGATAGTTCTTTTTTCGAGTCATTATAGAGTAGCTATAATTTATAATGTCTTTATATATTAAAAATTACTGAACTACTGACATGAAATTCGCTCATCAAAATTCTCCAATTGCGAGCAAACCTATAAGTTTATAATACGGATTTAGCTAAAGCCTTATTAATCCTGATTTTTCATGCTCTCTGGTATTTATTAGCTACTTTAAGTAGAACAGAATGAGTCAGAGTATATTATCCTTCTTCTGTTCGATTTCAGCACAGTTTCGACATTGGCTCCATTCAGGACTTCTTATCAGGTGTACAATGAAAAATATCCTACGACATTACAGTACGCCAAATGGCGCCAACTTTTTCCATCCCCCCTCGCAGAAAGGGGTGGAGGAGGGAACCTTGTGGGGGGGTGAGAGGTGCCTGAGAGAAAGCGAGGCAAGATTTGGAAGCGGTGGCTTGATAGATGAGGAGACACATTGAGTTGACGCTCTGCGATATTACCGCTCCACAGTAGGGTCAATACCATTGTTGTCCTGGAGTTCGGCTCAAATATTTGGCTTGCCTGCACAGCTCGCTCACCTTTTCCCTTCCCGGGGCGCGACCCAAACAATAACAAGAATATTAACAAAAAGAAAATATTGGCAGAGGAGAAACTGTGACCGTGCTCCTTCTTTCCATCGATACTTCCGTGTTGGATGAATTACACGAAGCTCGATAGTCGTTTGCATCTGATTTTTTTCTGGAATAAAAGAATTTCTCGTCTGAATCGCTTACAATTTGTTTATCGTTTGCGCATTTCTTGCTGTGAGTTGATGAAGGATGACTGTTGTTTGCTTGCCTACTATGGGACGGGAGGAATTTATACGGTTTTATTGTTCTTTGATCAGTACGCAATGTCGGGAAGATTCTTGGTCTGAATTGGCAATTGGTTGCTTGATAATCAAACTTGACAAAGAATGCATTTGTCGGTAAAAATAAATATGTTTTCCTTCGTTGTCTCTGTCCATACTGTTTAGTTGCTCGTATTACGCAAGTCTGACAGTTTTTTTGCATGTGATTTTGAAATGACAAATAAATGTTGGTCTCTGACGCCTTGTTTTCCATTTGCGAGATGACACCGTCTTATAAAGAGATGAGCGACCGATGTTGCTAAAGTTTTCTGCAGTTTTCTTTTGACGGAGTTCTGTATGTTACATTGACTGTGTTATTCAAGTACCGTTGATTCCACTTCTTTATTGTTGAATGTCACTTTGTGGATTTATGTACCACACACTTGTCTATTCCACCTGTGTAAGATGTATAGTAATTATTTTCAATTCTGGATGTTTACACTTCATTTCAATAAAACTATTTTTTTCTCTTAGTGGGGAGAAGAGTTTATCGAATATATTCTGAAAATTTGTTGCAAAATGTTTAAAATAAATTTTTTGAAATGTTGATTAAGGAAATACTTGCTGTAAAAACAATGCAGGGACATACCATTTTAGGGAGGGGTGCTTACAAAATCAAGAGAACTATTATATATTTTCGACATTAAATTTGTATCTTTTGCATGCGCATAAAATTCATCATTTAAAGTCTTTCTGGGTAATGTTTTTGCTACGAAGATGAATTCTGTTCTTGTAAGTTAAAAGAAAAAGTATGGTAAAAGAAGGCTGAAATGAGAAATTGCCGGAGGATATGAATATTCAAGTAACAGTGCTTAGTGGTTTCGTTGATGATGAAAATTTAAATTATAAATGAAACAAATATTTCAAAGCGATGTCTTTAAGTCCAAGATGTAAGTTAATGAGGTTATTTTCTAAATAAATCGCAGTTCAGTTTTAGTACAAAATAAGTTAATAAAATTTAATTTTGAATGAGTTGAAATGCTTTACTTAATGGGATCAATTTATGTGAAGTCACAGTCACATGACAACAAAATTTAATTTTGAATGAGTTGAAATGCTTTACTTAATGGGATCAATTTATGTGAAGTCACAGTCACATGACAACGTTGTGAAGTCACGCCTTTTTTTTTCTCCTAAAAAATCCTCCATTGAGGATTAACTTATCATAGATAGTTGCCAAATATTTAACATTTTATCTTTTTATACCTATCTTTTTACAGTCAAAACAAAAAATAATCTATAGAAGAAACCGGAAATGCCATTTAATTTAAACTATCTGATTGAATGGCAAGGTTTTAAATGTACTTGCACGAATAATACCGCTAATGTTATTAAATAGAAAATGCAACCGTATTACTTTTTTTCCCAATAAGAAAAACGATTCTTGTCTTTACCCCTTTTATGAAACATTCAATAATTGGAGAAAAAAAATTATCTCTGCGCAATTTTCTTCTAAAAATTAATTCAGGAAGTTCTCCGATAAATTATCTATCCGAGGACTGTTAGTGCCACTCTCTGTTCCACCAAATCCTTTAAATTGCACCGTTGGAAGCCTTAGTGATCGTAACTGCAAATCGAATCTGATGGATTGTCTATAGGAATCGACAGATGACCCTTCTTTTCAGCTGCTTTGGGGCATCGTTCAAGTCGGGGCGCAGGTCGATTGATGGACTCCAGAGGCGTGCTCCAGGTGTCACCCGCAGGTATGCCCCTGCTTTCACCATCCTGTACTTCTGGACACACATTTTCTGGAACTGAAGTGAGCTGTGCTAGAGGAGGGAAGAGGATCATTTCCCCCTTTCCTCTGCAGATGGTATGGTTCCCATAGCAACCTAAGGTCGGGGCGGCCAGTAGCCGTTACTAGATATTGGACAAGATATATTTTTTGTATTTTTTTGCGCCTACTTGCCTTAGTCATTTGATTGTTATCGTTCATGGAGTTAAAGGGAGGTAATATTGTGCTTTTTTTTTGTCTACAAATGGATAGCCTTACCTGAGAAGGTAGTAAATGGATTGAGCAATGGTTTGGATTGAGGAGGATTTCTCTGCAGTTTCTCGAAATGGGAAGTGATTGAAATATCTCTTGCTCGATGATGATTGGATTTTGCGTTCCATCAGCCCCTGGTTGCTGTTCCTCTTATTTTCATGGCAGAGGCCTCATTTCGTGTTTTACCATTTGTTGTTGAGCTTCATTCATTCAAAGTTTTCAATGCTATTTATGAAAAAAAATAATTCTGTGTTTTTTCCTTGTAATATTGTTTTGTATTACTTGCAGCGACCTCATTTCAGGTTTTAGCATTTGCTGTTGAGCTTCATTCATTTTTTTGTACTGCTATTCCAAGTTATATTTATATCGATAGTTAAAGCTTTGTATCTAGCTCTTTAGTTAATTTAGTAGGTAGCTATTGAAAATGAAGGAATGCTTCGCTTTTAATTCTGAATAATTTCGTAATACATTCAGACTCATTAAATAAACTGAGAGAAATGTGATTTAAATGAAATGCAAGCCTTATTCTTTCATTGCACTTTTTAAACTCATCGGTAATTTTAAAAACAACGATTTTATTCTGCTGTCTAACAGTTTTATGAGGATTAAAATATAGTATAAGACTGTTTTTATTAGGTATTATAACTGTGATAATACCTGTGAAGGTATAATCACAGGTATAATACCTGTGATTATATCTGTAGATAAGAAGATGTTATATCTGCGATTGCTTTCGGTTGTATATAAAATGAGTATACTTTGAGTTGAAAGATTATTATCTCTTTCTATAAAAAGTATGAAAAATGTTTTTAAGGATTATGAGTTTTTATATGGTTAGATATAATAATTTAATTGTTTTATTTTTGTCAGTCGTTATAGCTTTTCATAATTTTTTCTCTTCCAATTAAAATAGAAATATCAAGTATTTCTAGAAAATTACATAATATTCACGAAAGTTGTAAGCAACAGGAAGTTTAAGTACTAATTTTAATAGTTTTATTATTGTCAGTTGTTATGGTTTTTCATATTTTTTTCTCTTTCAACTATAATAGAATTGGCGCAACTTGTTGCGTATATCAAATATTTCTTGAATATCACATTATATCATATAAGTCGTAAGAAACAGAAAGTTTTATTAAAATCCTAAAAGAGCTCTAAACTGCGATAAATTATTTATGTTCAATTTTTTTCTGCATAATTTGTTTTTTTAGTATCATGATATAAATTTCTTCCTTTTCGGAATGGTCTATATGGACGATTTATAAATTTGAAACTTGATTTGAAACAGATATACAGAACAAAACGACTACCGCGAAAGAATAATTTTCTCTGCAGAAGGTAGAATAACAACAATTTTTCTTTCATCTTATCTATAAAAAAAATACTATGCAGTGTAGCTTTGGAAGCCTTCTCCTTTATAATTGTCCATTAATGAAACATAAAGTGCATTATTAATAAACCTTTAATCGTCAGTGAGGTTTTCGTTATTAAAAAAACATGCTGCAAAACGCGCATTCAAATCATATGGATTAATTTACCATTCATTTTTGTATAAAAATATACTTTGGGTTATTTTTTTTAATAGTTTTGCTTAAGACGACCAGGGACCTTCAAAATAATTTTTTTAATTTTCAACTAATCAATTTGAAATTTTACAGGCAATAATCGGATCACTATATAAGACAACACACATTTTACTTCAATACATTTATTTATTTCTGAATTATGAGTATAAATATAACTTTTAATAACAATTAATGGCCTTAATGGTAAATGTTCCAGGCTTTTCAATTTTTGTTGAAATTTCATGGCATTTAATAAAAGTATAAAGACATATAAGGAGAAGAATTTTTGGCATTCAAAAGAAATTATTTTGTTATTAAAATGTAAATATTTTCTTCCATATAAAATATTGGGCATAATTTTTTTTCCAAAATCATTAGTTTTGAGTTATTATGTGTATTCATTTCGAAATTCGTTTCTGAAACATAAAAATGAATCCCATGTTTTGTTTGAAAAGGTTTAGGGTAATTAATTAAAAATAGAATACTTTCGAGTAATTTTGGAGTGCCTGGAACATTTATCATAAAGGCTATTAATTGTTATTAAAAATTACATTTATTCTCATAACTCAGAAATAAATGAATAAATTCTAGTGAAATTTCGTGTGTTGTCTTATATAGTGTTCTTATTAATGCCTGAAAAATTTCAAATTGATTAGTTGAAAATTTAAAAAAAAAAACTATATTGAAACGCCTTAAAGCAATTCAAAAATTGTCCACTTGATGCATTGAAAGCCATATTCAAGAAAACGGTGACCGCAAATAAGCTATTTTCTGTACATCTGGCAAATACTACAGAGCATGTTATAAGCGAAGTTTTTCAATTATGACGTTCAGTACCTTTTTTTTTTTATTTACTTTATAAAAATAGTACTTGTCTATTTCATTGAGCCTTGCGTCATCATTTCTTACGGTAAACAAATTTTGTCAAGGTTTTCTCACCTAGCAACAGCGAAGAAGCCCGATGCGTAAAAAAGCGCGGAAAAGGATGTTTTTATCCCGTGATAGCACCTGGTTTCGGGGCCGAAGTTGTTGCTGTTTTTCTAGGAAGCGGTGTCGAAGTGAGAGAGAAGAAGCCATTCGAATCTGCAGTTGCAATTTCCGTTCTTGACATTAGGGGACTCGGTACAAATGGAAAGAATTGCAGTCACCGATTTCACGGCTGTCTTAGGATTTCTGTTATTATTATTATTATTATTATTATTAAATGTTGGAAAGATAGATTGTTCATTAGAATAAATATTAGTGAAGCAAAAGTGTCCAAATGAGATACAAATTCTGTTTTCCCTACGTGACTCAAATTTGGTTATTCTTAAATGGCCATATTTTCTGAAAATTAATTCAGAGCAATCAAGAACCACGACCCTTGCTAAGGCAAAAGGGACAGAAGTAAAAGAGAAGGATAAAAAATAATAATAAAATAAAATAAACGGGACGTTTATTTCAAATCTGGGAAAGAACTTTTGAATCCCGGCCGCAGAGTCGGAAAATTCAGACTGTACTGGCTAACCTGGGAAGTCTGGTTTCTTGAAATGTTCGTCAAATGTTGGGGAAAATTTTTCATTTTCTCTTAATTTTGACGTTTACTTCAAATCTGGAAAGAACTTCTGAATCGCGGCCGAAGAGTCGAAAAATTGAGACTGTACTGGCTAACCTGGGAAGTCTGGTTTCTTGAAATGTTCGTCAAATGTTGGGGAAAATTTTTCATTTTCCCTTAATATTGACGTTTATTTCAAATCTGGAAAGAACTTCTGAATCCCGGCCGAAGAGTCGGAAAATTGAGACTGTACTAGCTAACCTGGGAAGTCTGGTTTCTTGAAACGTTTGTCAAATGTTGGGGAAAATCTTTCATTTTCCCTTAATTTTATTTAACATTATTTTTATTTAACTTTATAACAATTACTTCAAATTCTTTATAAATATTACCTGTTTGGTCATAAGTAAAATTTGCGACAACCCCGGACATTTAATTCAGATTAAGTGTAAATCCAGGTCACTTTTTCAGTCCGGGACGAATAGCCAAGGATCGGGGCTCTCCGGCTAATTCGGTACATCTGTTTACTTTAGCAGTACACTTTTAGCTGTAGCAAATTTGGTGCCATTTTGTAAAATGGGTATTAATTTATTTTAGTATGCTAGCTCTAAAACTAACCGACTATTTCTATTACAATACATTTAGCACAATAGAGGTAATTCATGCTAAAGATGTTGATGTCCTTCATATTTGGAAGATTTAAATTACAAAACGAAACTAAATCTTATGGCATAGGAATGATAATTTCTTGACTGATTTATATCATGGCGGTAATGTCATATGAAAAGCAAAGCGCACGCATCTCTCGACATTATGCTGTGGCATCATCGCGGCATCTGGCAATATCTCGAGTTGTAATTGCATGCAGATCGGATCCGCCCTCTTTGTGGTGTCATCTATCAATAAATAGCGAGCAGCCTTGTTTGAATACTTAAAGACGATGATAACTTCTGTTCACTATCTTCTTTTTGTATCATCTCACAGCTAGCGTGTTTAGTGATGTTATGACTTAATATAGGATTTTAATTAGTTTTTGTTCAATTAAATTTGTTATTTTGTTATCTAGTAGTCTTTCTTTGACTGTGTCACCAGCTGTGTTTCTCACAATGGAGTACTTCTGATATATGTGGAATCAGGCATGGTAGGTTGAGAAGCTGAGTAGTGTAGTATTGTACTAGTTAATAAAAAGCACTTAAGTGTCAATCGTTCTACGTACCTAATACCTCGGCGACTAGCCCAGTAAATCTCACTTCTACGCATGCCGTTAAGTTAACTGGACCTCGACGTAGGCCTAGAAGTTACAATGCTTTGTCCACTCCAAATTTGTCCCTAAAATTTCATATGTGTGTATTTAGTGATCATATGTGTATGAAACATTATTCCGTTAGGTTAAGTTCAGAAGGAGACGTAAGATGGTGGCAGTCGTTTAGTTCCAAAAATATTTTATTTGAACTCTTCAAATATTATCTTTAATGAATGAAAGGTGATTTAAAAATCTTGAGATGATATTTTATGTAGATCGACGCCATGACCATTGCTCAGATAGCGTGTGCTACTAGGAAGTATCTTGCATCATAAAAAGAGAAAGATGGCGACAGTCATGCCTAATTATACTTTGCAAGTTGAATTAGAAGTGCGGTTCTTTAAAATTGAAGTAGAAGTAATTTGTTTATACTTTTAAATTATGTGGCATTAGAATGGCATTTAATTTCAAAAAGATTAAAAGGTTAAATCATTACATGCATATTAATTGCTAGTGAACCTTCCTATGACGATTTAAAAGTTTCGAAACAAATTGCAATATCAACACATGATGTTTTATAACTCCATTTATTGTGCAATGAATATTTGAAACTAATGAGAATCTTGTGAGAATACAAGCAAATAATTCTTCGAACGTTAATACATTCATCCATTATGCTGATTTGCTTTTATAAAAATGTTCAGTAGTGTTTTAATATTTGAAATTTGTAAATTTGTGAAAATAGAAATATTCACATGTTTTTTATTTTAGGAATTCCACGGAATTTAACATTATTTACTTACAGACGGAGGGTTAGAAAATCCGAAGGAATGGCATTTTCTATTTTATTTCTATTTCCCCATGACAACGCAACTATGATTTGAATTTTTACAGAACATGCAAAATATTTTCGCTATTTAAGTTTGAGAACGGCCCCTTTTATTCTTAAGTTTCTTGTCCTGCAGAAGACACCACATCACCTCAAAGAAGCACCGACTCAGCGGCTCCGGACAGAAAAGAAAAAGAAAAAAAGAGGTGTGCTGCTGGTCGGCACTCTACCTCTTTAGCCATAACATCCGCCGAATCGCACGGTGTATTTCTATCTTTCGCACCGCCGAACGGTGTTCTGGAGAAGAAACAAAGAACAGTGTTTATGGAAGGACAAAGACCTAGAAGGACGCACACCGTCGAAGCGTTCTTGCTTGAGAACTGCTGTTATGTTATGTTTAAATAGCCATGTGGTGCGCGTTTCGGGTCCTGTGTTCTCTTCGAACAGCCATCTGCAATACACAAAAAGTGGAATACAAAATTATGATGTACGATTACTTATTGACTCATCGGAAAAAGATGAATTCCTCCCCGAACGCTTTCTTTTGTGTAGTTTAAAGAAACCAGCTTCGAATTGAACGAGTAAATCTACATTATTTTCTAATTAGGTGAAACATTCCCGACAGTTGCGTTGAAAAGCTGTCTATATATTATAATTCTTGACACTACTGATGCTAAAATTTAAAAAGCCTTTTAATTAATGATTTTTATATGTATATTTAAGGGAATTGTGTATTTTTCGTTATTAGTGACTAAAGCGGTTGCAAAATCAGATTGAAATTTTTTAAAAATAATAATTGATGTTACCTTCTTTTTATTAATTATTATTTTTATTATCTTGTTCTGCAATATTATTCCATATAAAGAAATTAGCTTTATTAATTAATATTGACAAAGACGATTTAAAAAAAATGAATGAAATTCTCGGCAGGATTTCTTAAAATTTACTTCGGTAATTAACGTTTCTTTATAAACTGCGACCTGCAACTGTGTTTTCTAGCTCGTCCACAACTTACTCATAAGAATGAAGACCCTTTCTCCGGGTTCATTAGTGCCGGGCGGACATTGAATATATTCAATAATTATACGAAAGTTCGTATGATTTAAATTATTGGCGTTAAAGTGTTTCAACGGTACCACACAACGATTTTCGGTTTAAATATTCCCGGTATTTCATTCTGTCACTTCCTACGGTGTAATGAAGTTCGAGCTAAGTGCGAAATAGGAGGCTTCTGACCAACTTACATATGTATGGTACGTACAGCGCATGCTCCGTCATCGCCGGCGTTTTTGTGCCTCCTTGTTTGAAATTGTTATCGTGGGTTGCTCTCTTTCTGAAAACGGGACATTTTGGCGTCGCGAATGGACAGGCTTGGTCACAACACGGGACAGGCTACAAAAAAACGGGACTGTCCCGTACAAAACGGGGAGTATGGTCACATTAGTCATATAGGCAATACATCTCATTCCTGCCTATGCACTGAATGCATTTTTTTAATCGTCCTACCATATCTTCAGTTTTCACTTAGCAAAGTTATTAAAGTCCCTAACATATTTACCCTAGCTCCACTGATACATCGAATTATGTCATTTTTAAACTTATCAACAAAAATGAAGCCATTCATAGACGTTATAACTCGATACAACCAGCGGGAGTGGTCTCCCCTGAACTTTCTCGTATACTTTCCCAAAAAAGTGCTTTTTCCCCTCCCCTCGCGTGGATAAAAAAAATCGAACCTACTGTAACCAAGAATCCAATGACTTTCAGAAGGTTTTTCTTTGTAGATTATAGTGATTGTGAAATATTTAGGTAAAGAATCAAATTCAAAGAGAAGAAAGAATCAAATTAAAACGCATCTATCACACGCTTCCACTTGCCAGCTCATGGACAAAGTGACGTAATCCTTCCACGTGCACAGAGATTGCTACTAGTACGCATGTGTGTAGAGAATCGGATAAGAAAAATTAATTATGCAATTTGAAAGCCTTTTTTTTAACCGATTGACACAAAAATTGGGCACAAATCTACCATTAATGTAAGAGGGCCACATCCCAGAGGGTCTCAGGGAGGATTTGGTCCAAAATTTGGTACGGACCTGCATTTATGATGATAAAACTGTGTATCAAATTTTAACCATCTAGTTATTCAAGTTTTTGAGTTATAATGTTCACATGAACGCGGACAGACAGACTTCCCGTAGACTGATTTTGTCCAAAATTTGATAGCCTTACAAATTATGTGTAAAGATCACATACCAAATTTCATCCCTGTACCTTCAATAGTTTTCGAGTTATCGTGTTCACAGACAGACATAATTCCAAAATTATGTTTTTCGGACTCAGGGAGGTCTAAAACGTGGAGATTCGTCAAAATCTCGTGTTCGAATTTTTTGACTATTACAATACTTCCTCTTTGTATACTTCGTATACGAGAAAGTAAAAATGACTTATAATCCTTTAACATCCCAAGTATATTCTATGGTCATGCAGTTGAATCAATACGACAACGCATCCCCAAACAATAGGAGCCCACCTAGTGTACCAAAAACTGCACTGTTAAGGTAGTGGTTGTGTGTGTGATAGTGGTTGTGAGGGTTAAGTGGTGGTTGTGTGTGAGAGGGGTTTGGGGTCTTTACCACCTTTGAATGAAAACTTCTGAGAGCCTTTGGAGACTAAAATCAGTTATAATTCAAGTTGACATTACAGGGAAAGCTACGAAGTGTATCGTTACACTTAGTAAAATAAGGTACATCTATTCTAAGTAATGGATCATTGTAATCAACAGGTATCCGGTGGGCGCCATTGATCCAAGGGTGCTTACAGATTTATTAAACATTTTATTTGAATTTTGAACCAAAATATTTATTTCTTTATAATTTTAAATGTGGAAAGGCTTCGATTTGACAAATTGTAAGGGGGTAATCAGAAAACAGATGAGTTTTTTTCATTTGTTGATCTTTTATTTTATTAGATTTATTTTATTTTCTTTGAGGTAAAGGTGCTCAAATTCCTGTTTATTGTTCTGATGTCGCACTATATAATTTTAGCCCAGGGCGGTGAAATTTTTTAAGGCGGACTTGGTAATCAAAACAGAAGTTATTTCATTTTATGGAACCCTTTCTATAAATTTTAGATGTTTAAACACGTAATGCGGTCGTTGATAGCTTCCTGAGTACTATCATCTCAGTTGTCATAGTCTATAGTAGCTATCCAAAATTATGTTCACGTATAATGGTTTTCACTTGTGTCATATATTAAGTGCATCATGAAGCTAAAGAAATCTAAATTAATTACGTGAGAACCGAAAGGTTTGGTTACTTGATACGTATTTAAATTGCCCCTTTTATGCATCAAAAAAATTTTCTGGTGAAATTTAAATTGAAAATACATTATTTTTTGTGGCATATCTGCGTGGTGTATAAATAATATAGTTTTAAAAAGAAACACGGTTATGTACAAATACGATAGCTGTGTGAGCTTTGTTGTCTCCTAAAGCCTCGTGGCTTAATTCATTATTTAAGGCTTCGGTTGCCGCTTCCAATAAATATTGCTCAAAATTTGTCGGACGAGAATGAAAAATATTTTATCCCAGCTGCGGTCACGATTAAATGTAGCGAAGTGCATTCTTTTCTGAACTCCCTGAATTGGGACCGGATCGTCGTTCCGACAAAAGCGTTGCCAATTCTACGGATTCCATTTCAGCTCAGTTCGAAACAAAAGCCTCCCGGACGACACACAAAGCGACACGTTATCTGTCGCGTCGCGGTTATTTAACAGATACCGTTAATTGACCTCGTTTACCCGAGGCAGAATTTTACATACTCAGCCTCCCCAAGAGGCAGATCTGGACGTTGCCAGCAAACCGATAAGGAAAGTAGATTTTGTTGTCGAGGTACCTCAAAGAGGGCGCTGCAGGCGTTACACTGGAGATATTTTCCCCTTGTACATTTGTTAACTCTCTGGGTGCTCTTGTCTCTCTTTTGAGTTAGCGCAGTTAATGTAGCGTTGGAAACGATATATGTATGTAGATATATATACACCTTGGCGGGGAAATTTTCTCCCTTACTATCTTTCCTCTTTTCTGATCCTCGTGTTCTAATCTCCTTTGTGATTCCAGTTTCGAAATTCTTTCCAAAAGATGCTCTCGTTCCTAAATGACTTTGATTCTGCTAATGCAGTCGCAACGGTGATTTTGGGCGCTTAACGCGAAATGCGAGATAGAAAGTTTAAAAGACACCGGCTGCATCGGGAAAATTGTTAGAATTAACATGTTTCTAAGTCGATACCGTTACTCGAGTCACTTAAAGAAGAGAGCTCTTTCTGATAGTTTCCTTACATGTAAATTAGGTGTATTGTTGGCAGCTAGAGACACGCCAAGTGATTTGCTGCGCAGTAGCCACCTTTTCTCAGCTGCCGTTTGGAAATATTTTTAAACTTTGCATCTTGTTGTATTGCTCGTTCAGATCAGAGATTCTGCACCATTAAACAACTTTAGTTTGATCAGCGTTTTCGGTATGTACCATTACGCATTGTGCTAAACTAATGACAAATTCATCAGAAAAACGCTGCTCAGTATCCACCTTACTCAGCTGCCATTTTAAAATAGTTTGAAACTTGCTTCTTGTTATGTTACTTGTTCAGATCAGATATTCCTTACCATTAACTAACTTTACTTTGATCAGCGTTTTCGGTATGTACCATTACGCATTGTGCTAAACTAATGACAAATTCATCAGAAAAACGCTGCTCAGTATCCACCTTACTCAGCTGCCATTTTAAAATAGTTTGAAACTTGCTTCTTGGTGTGTTACTTGTTCAGATCAGAGATTCCTTACCATTAACTAACTTTACTTTGATCAGCGTTTTCGGTATGTATCTTGAGGGGCACTGAGCTAAACCAATGACAATTTCATCAACAAAATTATTATTGGCACATTCTCGAACACAAGCAAAACATTTTTATCTTTATTCTGTTGTCCAGAAGATGCACTTTTCATCTTTCAACCTGCAGATAATCCTTTTGTGTATGTGGTAATATTCTTCTGGCGCCGTTTTCAACTTCTGTAGATTCGGAAAAGAAAATGGTTGGTTGGAATCTGGCCATGTTTTAACTAGCGTCACTTAGGAATGTAATAGCTCGAATGTGCACATTAGGAGAATCATTTAGCTGCTGGAGGATTGACTCCTGAGAACTTTCAGTCGCGTCAAAATAAACAGGTTGCAAATGCGCGGCGTTCTGTCAAAAGATCCTCCTGGAAAGCATCCCAACTTCACATCTGTTTTAGGGCTAATTCATTTTTTGCCTACATCGCGTTGCAAGTCGTATGTGACTAAACATGGGCTATACTTAATCTGCTTGCCATGACTATTTGACCTGGTGAACTCCGTTTTATATAAGGTTTTATAACGATTTGGACACGGTCAGAGCTTTTTTAGAGAATCGTAAAAAAATGACACAACACTCGGGTTCACATACAACATTGCTTTCAACTCTTCCGTAAGTTCTACTAAATCAATTCTTCTATTTTCCCTGATAATAGACCTAAATATGCTATTTTCTTCTTCATTTTAAATTTCAAAATAACATTTTCTGATGAAGTTGAAAATTAGAAAAATTCAAATGGGAAGTTGTACTCTGGCTATACTAAATTGTAGCTTTCCATTCGTTAGTTAATTTTTCAAAAACGACCGAGGATATTTTCTGTGGATCTTTACTGTGCAAAGGTCATCCACGGTCTCAATATTTATTTCATTCTAAAATGAAAATAAAACATACCAGATTACAAGTATATATTTTATTTTCTCTCCTCCCAACATGGCTGAACATTTGCCGTGTATCTCTTTCCGAGCATTCATCTATATTAGAAAAGGCCAGGCGTGGAAGTAACGGTCACGTGGTTGGGTTTGGCTACGTGCCAAAGAGATTAAGACTCAGCGGTCTGTTTACATCTATAAATTAGCATACACTGTTTTGAATTAATTTAGACAGGTTTTATGAGCTGAGTTAGTTTTTTATTTATGCTGCTTCACTCACGTGCGGTAAAAAAAAAATCCATTATCCGGTTTTTGTTGATTCATTATAGTATTCTCGCTTCGCCGATCAGTTAGAAATTTTTTGAATCAGCGGAATATCGTTATTGTAACAAAGGATAAGTATTTTTAAATTTTTTTACAATTTGATTTTAATAAGTTCTGATTTGAGTGTTGGTAAATGAGTTACTTGATTTACTTAATGATGAATGCTTTCGTTATTTATGGTGCATTCTGTTGCGAATCACTATTTGTTATCTTTAAAGTTTTTTACTAATTACTTTTAAAGTTCTTATTTGAGTGTTGGTAAATGAGTTCTGTTTTTTAATCTATTAAAAATAGTTTTTTCATGAGATTTGAATTTGTGGTGCATATTTTTATTTTGTAACTTTCGTTTTTGTTAAAATAGTTCTTTCTTAAGATTTGAATTTGATTTTGAAATATTTTACATAGACAAAACGAAAGTAATTGTTAAAAGTAAAGTTATTTTTTCGTGCTATGAATTTAGAAAAATTTGTTTTTTGTTAAAAGGGTTCTTTCTTAAGATTTGAATTTGTGGTTCATTTCTATTGCGAATCACTATTTGTTTCAATCCGATTTTAGTCATTAATTTTGATAAATTTTGCAAAACGAAAGTTATTGTCAATTGATTCATAATTTCTGTTTTTATGCTTTTTTTGTTTTTTTTTAACACTATGCCAATGTGCATGAGATTTTCTACTACAACTTTCGTTAATAAATCTCTGACAATCAGATCTGAGTTATTGTTGGCAAGCTAAAACCCCGTCTTAGGTGGGCACAAATCTTTTCGTTGTAGTATAAAACTTCAAAATGGCTATGATATTTCTTATGTTCTCTCTATTCATAGTCTTATCACTTTTCAGGTGAAGTATTACCATGCTTGATTCTTGGATTTCACTTGTTGATAGACGTAAACAGTACATAAAGATTTGTATTTAATCAAGATTACATTCACTAATAAGAATCCGAACAGATAGGTATTTTACTAGATAAGATGACATACTCAAGCGTTGTAATAATCACACCAACGTATTCTTCACCTTGAAGTCCTGCACATGTACTGTCATCGCTTTGTTATGCTTTTCTTTGAGAATATTCATTTCGAGCAAACTGATAATAGTCTGACTCATTGCAGTTCTGTCCTTTGATTCCTTTCGTTTACTGGTGGCCATCTTTTGCCCCACTCTCAAGCCAAATATTTTTACTTTCTCGTATACGAAGTACTAGACGTCGTTCGAGATCGTCAAAAAATTAATCGTCAAAAAATTCGAACTCGAGATTTTGACGAATCTCCACGTTTTAGACCTCCCTGAGTCCTAAAAACACAATTTTGGAATTATGTCTGCATGTGTGTCTGTCTATCTGTCTGTGAACAAGATAACTCGAAAATTATTAGAGATACAGGGATGAAATTTGGTATGTGATCTTGACACATAATTTGTAGGTTTCTATCAAATTTTGGACAAAATCCATCTACGGGAAGTCTGTCTATCCGCGTTCATGTGAACACCATAACTCAAAAACTTGAATAGCTAGATGGATAAAATTTGGTACACAGTTTTATAATCATAAATGTACGTCCGTATCAAATTTTGGACCAAATCCGACGAAGGGTTTATTGTCTGTCGGTCTGTATAATCGATATTTTAATCTGCCTCTTAGCTAAATTACTTAGATAAATGAAAACTGGTATGTGGCCTTCTTACCGTAATTTGTAGATTTGTGTCCAATTTTTGTGTCAATCGGCTAAAAAAAAGGCGTTCAAATTACATAATTAATTTTTCTAATCCGATCCTCCATGAGCAATGGGTACTGGTAGCAATCTCTGTGCACGCGGAAGCTATTGAGCGAATTACGTCACTTTGTCCTTGAGCTGGCAAGAGTGGAACCTAGCACTGTGTGATAGATGCGTTTTAATCGATATGCATCTATTTGAATTTGATTCTTTATTACCTAAATATTTTATAATCACTATAATGTACAATGAAAAACCTTCTGATAGTCATTGGATTCTGGGTTACAGTAGGTTCGATTTTTTTATCCACGCTGGAGGAGGGGTAGCAACACCTTTTTGGGGAAGTATAGGAGAAAGTTTAGGGGAGACCACTAGTTTTATATTGACGATATTATGCCATCTTTAAGAATCAAAGAAACCTAAAATGTTAAGCCTGATAATTTAAATGTTTTGTCTATGGGTATGAAACTCAATTTTTGTAGTTCTGGATGGGAACAAAATTGTTTCAACCTTATTGGTAAATTACGGACAGAGAAAGAAATCTCGGGTAATTATAGATTAATTACAGCGAAAGAAATTATGTGGTGTTTGATATTTCCGTTTCTTGGTAAACGGTCAAAGATCTAGTAATGTTTGAATATTTCACATTTGCAGTGACATGTTTTCTTCTTTTACGATTTCTTCACATTCAATTCTAGAAATTTCGATTTACAAACTTTGGCAATTAACTAATCTTGTGAATTTTTAGCTAGTAGTGGGTAAAGATATCAAATGTGACCTTGATGAATCGTGCTTCTTTGAATAAGCTTTAATGCAAAAAAAAAAAAAATTATTATCTCTACTCTAAGCGATTTAGTTGGATTTCTGTCTGTCAACAATAAATACAACTCCCACTCCGCCCCAGCTTATCCAGTCGGGTGTAATGCCTATAAACACGACGGGAGGGAATGTCAAAAATGAATGAACTTGGTTCTTTTCTTTTAAAAATTTGGGTTTAATGGCACAAAGACTAGATGTGGACATGGTAGAAAGAAGGCCAATGGGTATAAAATCAATAAAACGTTTCAAGTACACATTCCTTCATACAGACAAGGTATGCGATATTTTGTATTGTAATCCATGAAGAAAAACATTGAGAGTGCTGTATTTGTCTTCTGGAAAATTTTTGCCACAAATAGTTAGGTCTAGGCTTCGAACGCATGTGCAGCGGGATCGTTCCACTGTGATTTTAATTACTTTCTGACTGTATAACGCTTTATTTAGCAAGAGTAAAATTCTCATCTTAAAATTTATGCGCGAGTAAGTGTATTATAATGTAGAAGGAATGTTAAAAGTGATTAACCCTATGAGCCCTATACCTCCTCAAACCGCCCCATTCGACAGAGGCCGGACTCAGGCGGTTTCGGGCGCCTGGGTGAATTTTACGGGAGAAAAGTGGTTCCTTTCATTGTTGACAATTGATCGCCCAAACTTGGGTGTCGCCCTCCTGGAATTTCTGTAAAGAAAGGAAAGATTTCATTCTGTTTTCGTGAACGAAGAATTTACTTCAGTTTTTGAGGTACTGGAATTCTCACTCTATTCGGGTTCAGAGAGTTAAATAAGTTTTTGTTCGTTATATTTTCAGATGAAAAATTCTGAAACAAGGTTTAGGTTTGTAGCGTACCTAAAATTTGTATCAATGTGCGTCTGCGCCCTTATAAATAACTTCTTATTATTTTCTGTTGTTATCTGACATATTGATGGCGAGAATTTCAAAATGGTGAACCAACAATCCTATTCGTTTATATGTTATCAGAAATCTTTTCTTTCTTTCTTTCAAACGAACTCCCTTAAACAAATGGTCGAGTAGCTATCGGCAGAACGTTACATCGCATAACAAATGGCTCCTCCGGTCGACCTCGTAATATATACGGCTGCTTCTGGGCTCATATTCGCCCCATTTTTCACACTGCAAACACTTGCCGGTATAAAGCATTGGCCCGTTTGTGTTCAGACGTCTGCTTTTATTTTCTTTTTCTCTACTTTAGTCGCCACGATAACGCCAAGTTGTTCCCATTTGTGAACTTCTCAATTTTCTCTTAAGGATGAGTGTCAAATGTTTCCTTTTATTTTACAAATCCTAGAAGTGTGGGCTGGCAGGGCTCAAAATACTTCTTTAAATCATTCCCAGAAAGATGTCTTAGATTATAATAGGATCTTTCGTTACATTGTATTTGACTAAATGTTACAAAGGGCTTTTTTTCTCGAATGCTTTTTTTCAGCTGACAGATTGGCTTATGACTCGCTAATGGATTATTAATTTTTCCTCTTTCTAAATGTATTCGGAATGAAGTAATTTTCCAAAAGTCGCTTTTCCCAAAAAAGTATTTTTCGCAACCCTGAATGTTATGTCAGGAAACAAAGTATTAATTAATTATAAAATAAGATTGATATTTAATAATAATTAATATAATATTGGTAAAATATAATATAGAAATTAAATAATAAATTTTTACTTTGATCTGCTGATTTAATTTAACGGTCACAGAGAAATCAGGAGAGAATATGTGACCTTAAAAATTGCATTCATATTGTTTTTCTTTTAGCATGAATATAATTTCAAGACCTATAAAATATATTATTTGTTGATTAATATAGAAGACTGTTTGAGAGGTGCATTTTCAAGGTCAAGAGCTACCTCTACGAAACCCACCAAATTTATTTCGGACGCCATTTTATTATAATGAATCTGATTTCAAGTTGCGAGACAAACCCTTGAGAAAATATAGTTGTCAGGCCCTTGCATTCTGTACCTTTACTGACTGATATCTTTATTATTTGTGGTATTCATCATTTGCTGTAGTTGTTTTTCAGGTAGGACGCTAATGTTTTTAAAAATTTTCATACCAAATATTAATACCTATTTTTTTAATTGTTTAATGATTAGGTTTTGAAAGACTTATCGGTACTATTTTGCCTGTCTTTTTCGCCTAACATTTACTTATTGCCCAAATCCAGACTATTATCCCATCCGAAGTGTTTTCCGATGTATAAGTTTGGCTGTCTTGTGTTTACTTATGACGACTGCATCCCTGTGACTTTGCAAAAAGGTTCGGACGATGTCCATAATTGATCTGGAGACTTCCTGGTTATAGACACTTGAAGTCATTCTCTCATTTCAGTGTGAATACAATTCCTTCTTTCTTCTTGAAATTAATAATCTTTCTGAAACCATACTTCAGACCTTAAAACTTAAAGATGAATTGGATTCTTGTGGCAGTGCCTTTATGATGAATTTAAATTATTTTAGTTGCGTATGCGTATCTTTAATAATTAAAAGATGGCACTTTTTATCTGAATTGTTTATCTCTGAAGAAAATAAACAATCCTGAAGCATCTACCTGAGAGATTACTTCCTTGCCATGTCACTTATTCAATGATCTGGCTTTGGAACCGTTGTCAATAATTACATTCTTTTTAAAATTATTAGGAAATTACTTTTTCAATATGTATTTGAAACAAATTAGCAAGAATTCGTCACGCTTTTACGTCAGAGCTATTTGATGTATTCCATCTCGGACCTGGCTTTATAAAAGCATGATTGGATTATTCAGACTAATTAAAGGCCGTCGTTATCCGTTGATTATTTGAATTCACTTACTCAGTTCCATATTCGTATTTGGAAATATTGTCAAGTTTTGTTAATTGATTTTGTATTGTTGGAGGAGGGTATTTTTAAAGGAAGGTATTTTAAATTCGGTTGGCATAGTTATATAATTATTCTTGATATTTTTAATGCGATTTAGGTTGCTTTTTTAAACGTAATTTTTTACATTTTTCATGAAACTTTTGAATTCAGGTCTTATGGCATATATCTGCTTTTAATTTTAAAATCATTAGGTCGTTATTTTAAACAGTAAAAATTTTACAGTGGTACTGTTGAACAACCAGTAACCACAGTTTGAAATCACACATCTATTCTCACATATTTATCCTAAACATTTTTTTCCTTTGTTTAAAAATATTTTGATAAATAAGTCCTTCTTTACCATAACATAGCAAAATTAAGGATGGCATGGAAAAAGCAAAAGAAATTTGCGAAGCTGTCATTAATTATTATGTCGCCTCTAGTGATCAAATATGCGAGTCAGGCAAGCGATTTGTCAACCAGACTTCTCTGTCTCCAATAAACATAAAGAAATAAATCCGATAAAAAAATCTAAATAAGCTACCAGAAGATTTATAATAATCCTATTCCAAGCCATCGTTTGTTCGCATACAGCATTCCTTTCCGAATTCACCATAACTCGGAATTTGACCCCGAGAAACAAAAGGAAAAGAAGTGTCCTCGGAGGTATCCTGTATATGAAGAATGGTCCTTTCGGATTCCGAGAATGTGCTTAGGTAAAAGGAGGTGAATGTATATCGTGTTACCTTCAGTGGTCTCCTGGGTTTCTGCCTCCATCTCTCCTCCTACACATTTTATGGCCGTCGTCAAGCCAGAGGACAATTTTAGGACCCTTCTCGGATATTCTGCTGACCACAACCGTTATTGGTTTGGAAGTTTTGCTGTTTTGAAAAATTTTCTTTGGAGGAGACTCCGATGACCGGAACTGGGCTGTGTTTTTAAGATTCCTCATATATTGGACTTTCTTCCTTGTCCGCTGATATAAAAGAGATATAGACAGATAGTTTTCTTGGTCTTGATACACATACATAAAAAAAGGCACCTTCACTGTTTACATTAAATACATTTTATCGCTTTGATATTAACGATATATTTTATATAAAAGGGAGAAGAGATGGTGACCGATCTGATAATCTCATCTTAGAAAAACTATTTTGTCTGGGCATCACAGTGATTACAGGGATAACCGTGACTATAGTCCCTCCATGGGCAGCACATCCCGAATGGATATGAGTCTGGTTGCAAGAGAGCAGCATATAAAAGGGGAAATAAATCCTCGTTTCAATTGAATCCAAAATTGAGTCTAATTAGCACTCTCTAGAGAAGCTTGTGACGCATCTCGACCCAGGTGAATACTTTTGGAGTGAAATGAAGTAAAACAATCAGAGCTGCAGGAATAAAAATTTGGTATAGATCGGCCTGGGACTAGATTTATCACATGCATTACTTCTCTATTATTAGTTGGTTAATATTTCCACTTATGTCAAAGGCCTTTCCTGTAGTACCGCCATTAAAAATAGTATGGCATAACTTGGCATGTAGTCTGAATAATTCTTGACCGAATCACACAGAGCAAGTGTTTTCTCTACTCCTTCATCTGTGTTGTGGTAGGTTTTGAGTTGTGAACGTTTGAGTGTGAGAAATAATCAATGTTGGACATAATTTTATTTTATAGTGGTTGGGAATGATTGTTGGAAAATCGTAATAAAAACCGGTAGCATAAAGTATTTTAGTTTAACTTTGAAATTATAAGTGTATTCTTCTAACGATCATCTAACATGCTTAGTTTGGGTTTTCTTTGTAACTTAAATTTATTCATTCGTGCAGATTTTTATTGTTTTGTACTGGAGAAAAGATTTCTCAGCGTTACTCTCTTGATTGGTTACCTTAAACCAACGTTTTTCTTTTAGCTGAGTTACGTCGTGAACTAAGGTATAAGTATAAACGATTCCACTATGCCGTATTCGCTCAGAATTTATGTAATATATGTAAGCAAAATTATTGAATAAAGTCTTTTTGACTTAAAACATTTCTTTAAATTCGCCAAATAACTATTTTAAGTTGAATATCTTTTTTATGAATATCTTTTTTTTCTCAAAATTATTGAATAAAGTCTTTTTGACTTAAAACATTTCTTTAAATTCGCCAAATAGCTATTTTAAGTTGAATATCTTTTTTATGTCTATTTAATTGATAATAATCTTTTTCACTTTATAATCTTATTTAGTTGTAGATTTTATGGTTGCATTAATTTTTCTCTTTAGAAAGGAGTCGAAGATGGTAAAAATTTTATAAAGCTCTTTGCTCTAAATGCTTAAAAATTTTTCCAAAACACAGAGACTTTACCTCGATCAGTCCTTGCTCTAACCTACAAATCGAGAGATATAATTAGCGTGAGGTGGCAGTAACGGTTGAATGGATATAATTAGCATTGATTCAAAAGCCCTTTGAAAGCCCACCAACTTCTCTTTAATCCCTGAAGAGGTCGCTTGTCACGTACACAGCTTTACCTCAAGTGCTAGAATGAGAGATCGCGGTGTAAAATCTTTCCGAGAAGACGTAGTAACAGGAAAGTGAAAAAAAGAGGAGGTGATATGTTGCAAATAAAAAAGAGACAAACCGCCGTTGCTTCGTCTATCGCGTAGCAGCAATAATAGTCACCGGGTCTAGTTGCTTTCCAAATGTTGCGTGAAGACGGTCGGTGATTTCTCACACACCTCTGGCATAGTCGAAGCACTATTTCGGGAGGTAATAAATTCCGTCACTACGCCACCCAGTGTCTATGTTTATAAATACCGAGACTTCTCGCCCGGGGAACTGCGAACCTGCTGAAAGCGGTATACCTGCCATGCATACGATGTTTCGGTTCCACTTTTGGTTGAGTACTTACTGTAATCCCTTTTAACCCTTTGCGGCGCAAGGCATTAACTTTTTAGAAATATGATGAAAAATCATCATGAATGGGTTTAGTTTATTGTCTAGGCATAGAATCTCAAATTTATTTATTTATTTAAAAAAAACTTGCTTCATTCTGAGGGGGGTCGTCCCCCTTTGGGGTCACCCCCCTCATATAAGAACCCCCTTAGATACAGCCACCTTGTTACACTCAAAAAATATTGTTGAATCTTGCAGCAAATCATAAATTATAACTTCAAGAATATTGAAGGAAAATTGTCGAGTTAATTTGCTAAAATTGCAAACGTCCAGAATTGAAAAAATTTCTTATCTCTGAGTTAAGGAATTTTCCCAAACTTTATCTCTAATAATTCCTATTCCGAAACGAAATTTCATATATGCTATATACATTCTAAAAGGAGTATAATTAACCCTATCCTAAACCTATTATTTCACATTTATAGTTGAATTTAACGGTTGAGAAGCGTGTGAAATTAGATGTGCCATCAGCTGGCACACTGCGCCGCAAAGGGTTAATATATACCACGATTGATCTTTTACGGAACATCTGCATTCTGTTCTTTCAAAACAATACATATCAAAAATCTACTGGCGATATTCCCACCATGTTAACTCTCACTCCGTGGCTCAAAAATAGAAGAGAGGATATCATTATTGCACGACTTTGACCCGGCTCTGTTGCATAGATTTGGTCTACACAATAACCCTCGTTGCCAAATTTGCAATCGTGAAAATAACATTGAACACATTATTTTGTTCTGTCCCAAATACTCAAATCATATCTCAAACCTCTGTACAAAACTTAATTTTGATTTTCAGTTGTGTTCTTCATTAAAATCCTTTTTTTTCAAAAAGCTGTTTCTAATAAGCGACATCTTAGGATTCATCTACAATTTTTGAAGTCTTTTGACATTTATTGAGTGCATCCTTTTTGGCATTGGGGGGATAACGGCCTTTGTTGCTAAAAATCCCATCTCATCACATTTCAATCAATCAATATGCATTCTAACTGCTTTGGACACAAATTGATTGAATCCGAAAGAAATCAAGAGAATATGCAAATCAAAAAACAGTACGACCTCCAGATACCTGGATTTTAGTTTCTACCCCTATCGTAGCAAATATTTGAAGTGTTGGATAAAAAATCTATCAAAAAAAGTATCCACACTTTGAAGGTTTGATTATGAATATATGAAGTTATGCAAAATATGTTACAAATATTCGATGAGCTATCCTTTTGATATGTACCGGGAAATAGTCTATTTCATATCCCAAATCTTCTGGAGTCTAGCAGATTGTTTTTAAACGGGATAAAACTGTATCTCAGCCTGGGATAACTCAACCTGATAAAACATTCTGATACTAAGTTTTTCTTTGAATTATCCGTTTGATGTGAACATATCACTGACAGAAAATCCGACAGCACAAGACGACACCATGCTCAATTCCATGTGTAGTAAATTTTAACTGACTGTAAATCAGACAGCACAAGATGTCGCCATGCTCAATTCCATGTGCAGTAAATTTTAACTGACTGAAAATCCAACAGCACAAGACGACATCATGCTCAATTCCATGTGTAGTAAATTTTAATCCAGCTACCTCACCGCTACTAACGCTGATATCTCTATTAGTTTTAAATATTTAACCCGAAAGAATAACAAATGGTATTGTCAATCTAAAAGAGGGAGAACAATTCTCTGTAATGTATTATCTTATATCAAAAGTAAAGCTTCGTTTTCGATTATTTCCTAAAAATATGCACTATAGACTCAAAGTAATGTGTGGTACAAATTATTTTTTCTTATTAAAAATAATGAAAAACTGCCTATTATCATAATTACATACTGGGTACAAAGTTATTGTTAGTTATTTACGAATAACCGATATATATGACTTTTTTTTTCTACAGAAGTTTCCGACTGTAGGCAACCCATTTTCAGATTCTCGACAGAAGTCAAGTAACGATTTTTAGAAATATAATTTGAATTGATTATTATTTCTATTCAGGTATATTTTATAACGGGTTTT
>BGPR01000297.1:59785-70259 GCA_013235015.1 Araneus ventricosus
CATAGTCTGTATAAGTGGAGCAATTCATGACTTCCTAAGTTTCTGTTGCATAGTCTGTAATTCTATTGGACAAAAAAAAAATTGTAGGCACTGCATGGAGACTGACAATAAAAAAATTGTTTTGTCTTAATGAAACAAAAATAAACAAATTTTTGTTTTTTGTATACAAAAAAAAACACTGCTCAAAATATTAAGAACTTCAGTAAAAAGTCAAGAAACACCAAAGCTGTCCTCGTTCTGGCAACGATTTATTAGAACCATCACCTTCGTCCCTTGAATACCAAAAGCTCCTTTTCTGCTCCAAACATTTGAAAGGCGGCAATAAGGGCGGAGGTAAACAGCAACAATTTGAAATAGAGAAGCCAAACGTGAACGAGGAAACCGCCAAGAAGTCGCAGAGCGCACACCAGCTTTTAAAAGCTGACCTGCGCCACCATCTGAAAAGCCAATCTCTGCCTCCACCACTTCCCCATCCTGACGCTCGCCTGTTTCGCTCTGCCTCCCTCATGCATATGTATATCGCGATATCGCCAACCAAAGGCTTGGGATTAGGCGCTTTCATTTGCATTTATATGCTTCGCCTGAAAGTGCATGACATGCATAATTTTTATTTAAATCACCGCGTACCGACGTCATATTATATACACGCCGAGGAGGATTTTGTGTATCATTTTCTTTTTCGCTTAAGTTGGGGTGCTTTCGCTTTTAACCGAAAATGACCAACCTGCCCGCCGGTGTCGTGGTTTAAGGTGAGCATGTATGCATGGATGTGTTCCGTGTGGCCATTCGAAGCAGCGCTGTATCTGCGTGTATTGATTTTATTTTTCCTCGGCGTGGTTTTGAATAGGTGATGCTCGGTTGGGTTCAGTTGAGGTATAATAAAGAAGGGCTGCTGGCGCGGAAACAAATTTTTCCGATCGTCAGGTGAAAAGGGGGGAATGTTCTGCATATATAATGAATGTAAAGGTTCCGAACTTCGAGGAAGAAGAACGTGTTCTGTCTAAACGACAGAGGATTACTGAGGTTGTCCTTTTCTGATTGAGGCTTTTTAGGATCTGCAATGTATGGATTTTCGAATTACCTGCAACAGAATGGTTTATAAGCAGTAACAAAAGGTGTATCAAGTTTTGAAAGATGTTTTGTAAAGAGAAAAAAATGAACTATAAAAATTTCAGTAAATCCAGAAGTGAGAAAAATAAATCTCACTAAAGCTACAAGCAGAAAAAAAACCTGTTGCAAAACATGGTGATTTACTTTTAATAAAACGTAGCTTAAGAATCACTACGTGGTGAATACAGAAAGATATGCTAGTAAAATTCTTTATTTGACACCATTCAGTATCTCCCTATTATTTCCGTGGCAAATTTTTTTGTCAAACTTATACTCAAAATGAATGATTTCATTAGAGCAATCCAAGGATTATACTTAAATGTTATAAAAATACTGAATTAAATGAATTCCAATTTTCGATTCGGGTGCAGTGAGATACAAGATGTAGGCGTAGAGTTTCGGATAAAACACAATCGAATATGATTTTGGATATTTAGCTGCGAAGTCTTTGAAATTATGGAAATCTTAACATTTTCTTTTAAATCTTTTTTAAATTCTTCTTCTAAATTTAGAAGTTATTCTTTTAAATTTAAAAGTTTTCAATAACATGAGAGTACAATTTGTCATTCTCTAACAATGGCATATATCTGCTTGAATAGTTCACAGTTTTATTCCCATTTTTAACCACTTATTTACGTATAGTTTTTACATAAGTTTAATTATTTTCTATAGGATGATGCTGAAATTTCATACAGGAATAATGATTATTTAATTCTCAGCATGCTTTTCTTGTTATTTTGACGTTTTAAAATTTTCTTAATTTTTTTGCGTGCGCTTGGTGATGGTGGTGGGGGAGGTTGATGCTCAACTTGGCATTATTTCAATCGTTTTTGTAGTCCAGATTTTACATATAAGATAATTTTTATAAATAAATTGCATTTCTAAAACTACTTATTGTTTTTGTGATAAATTATTTTTGTAATACGTTTGTATTTTTTTATATACATAAATTCTGATCCGTTCTTTCGTAGAGCTACAAAAGTTATCCTTCTGGCATAGACCTAATTCACTAGTTACAAATAGGGCAAAAATCAATATGATTTTGAATTCCAGAAAAATTTGAAACAAAACACCTAAAAGTTAGGGACTCAAATTGAAACAACAGCTGACTCGAATATTGAAGCGACCCAAGATATGCATTCGTAAACTTTCCTAAAAAGTAATGCTTGCAATTTCTTCCTTTTGAAGTCAGCTCCTATTACATTAGCTAGTCGCGGAAACCTGTATCTCTTCGGGTAATAAACTGTAACAGGTGATGCCTGGGGAGTGTGATCTCATATTACCCTTGTCTTCTGGCAAACGATGGAACCCCTCTTGTTATAAATAACCTACGAAAATTCCGAAATGCGTTTAGTCTGGGGCGTATACTCGGCGAATATTAATGTCGGAAAGAAATTACTATACCGAGCTGGAGTTTTCACGTTGAGGCGCAGCCCCGGTAAACTACCTGAACGTCTCCATCCTATTTATTATTCAAATCGTTAGCCTGGGGCCGCCCTGGCAATTGAATGACGGTCCTCGAAAAGCGAAAAATAAAATGCTACGAAACATTCGTATGATGCAATTTACTTCGCCCTCCCTTTTATCAACGACTTTTCTTCCTTTTCTTTCGTTTACTCCGAGTGCGATGCCCCTAATTGGAATGAGCCCGATAGGCCCCCAGTGTTAAAACGCCCTAATGGCCGCGGCGCCCTGTTTGATTCTACGATGGTGTTTGTTGGGCGGCTCCTCTCAGTGGGAAAGTGGTGTGAATCGGTTACAAGTCCCTTGTTAATTTTTGATGTTAGGAGCATTTCCAAAGACAAAGACTTATTACGTTAGTGGGGTGAAGCTAAAGAAGAAATTGAGCTGAGATCTGTTTTTGCTGGGCTTAAATTCAAGGATTCAACAGAACTGAAAATGAGCATATAGCCAATTTCTTTAGTTTATGCTGTGTTTGTAATAATTAATATCCAGAACCCATTGGTTTACAATGACGGCGATTCGCCAGTACGATATATTAATTATTTTCCAATATTATGCTGGACATTAATGTCAAAAAGATTGTGGATTAATAATATAGTCATAAAATTAAAAACAATATTTGACAACAGATAATTTTCTCAAAAATAGTAAACGAATAAGTTAATGATGATATATACCTACGGTGTGACTTAGTTTAGTACAGTTAGCTAAATGTGTCTCTTGGAAGAAACACGAAGACCGCTTTGGGACGGACGTCGTAAATTGGATCCGTTTTCAGTAGACGATGACGACCCCTGAGCCGGCAACCACAATCCAAATAACCAGCGCGAAGACACATTTAAAGTGCATCTGGGCCCACATACACGGCCAGTCTTCGGTGGAATTGCGTTTTCAATCTGGGATTCTCTGTCCCGAAGCCGAGAATTTACCAACAGGCCACTGCGACTTGTTTGCAGTATGGTTTTGTAAATGTTTTGATGCAGGTAGAAAGAGCAGCTTCTACCCACTGCGGCTCGTCTGCAGTATGGGTTTTGTAAATGTTTTGATGAAGGTAGAAAGAGCAGCTTCTACCCATTGCGGCTGGTCTGCAGTATGGGTTTTGCAATTGTTTTGATGCAGGTAGAAAGAGCAGCTTCTACCCGACTAGGTTCGGGGAAAATATTTTTAAAAAGCATGCACAAAAAAGATTTACAGAGCTAAATAACAAAAATAGGCTTAAATAGTCACAATTCGGAATAAAAATTCACATATCATTAGTAAATTTTGAAAATAATAATTTTTTTCAAGAATTTTAATAAAAATCTTAATGTTAAGAAAAACAGCACAATTGAACAAATTTGGGACGTAATTAATTTTAATTTCGCATGCGTACTTCTCAAACTATCTAGAATGTAATAGACCGCAAAATAAAATTTATTTTAATAAATAAATATTTTATGAACATTGAAAGTTTGCGTCACTGATTTTTTGCCAAAATTAGCCTATGTGTCAAACTGAAAGGGTCTGTAAAACATGACTAAATAAAGCTATCATAAAATCTGAGGTCTATTACATACTCAAAGGTTTTTGACACATGTTTATCAAATTTCAACAAATTTGAATGAACTGTTTTGGAGATATCACGTCTTTCGTGTACCAATTTTAGTGAAATTTTCATTTAAAAAATATAATAACACATTAGTTTAAATAAATATCAAGGAATACAATATTCAAGGAATAAGAATAAAAGCAAAGACTGTTTTAGAATTTTAAAAGGTGTGGCTTTATTTTTAGATCATAAAAAGATCAGAAAAGTAGATAGATAGATCAGAAAAAGTTTTTGAATTTTTCTTCGAAAATCGCTTTTTCAACCTAGTCGTATACCTTAAATGGTAGATTTAGTGAATACAGGTATTAAAATACTCAGAGTACAATAAATACGAGTGCTTAAAAATTTATAGAAAATGTTACAGAAATTTTGAAGTTCTCATTGTCACTTCTCACTGTGTTTTTCAAATTGACTATACGTAAGTATTAAAGACATACTTTTTCATATCTTTCCCCGGCAGTCGAGAAGGTTTTGAATTTTTTGCTGATTCTTGCACATCCGTTTAACATTCTGGATTCGGTATCAAATTTTGTGAAAAATACTAAAATGTTGCCTTGTTGACAGTTGAAGATATAGTGGGAGTTGGGATAGATTGATACGCGGGAACATTGATACAGTTCTTAAATTTTGATGATTGGAATGGCTCAAGATGTTCAGATCCCTTCATATATATGCCACTGTAACCCTTAGCACACGGTAAATTTATCGGCCATGTTAAGTCAAAAGTTAATGAATCAAACCGCTAATCTTCTAGTCGAAGTAAATTTTACTGTAAGTACGTGTTGTGTGATTTCTTTCACTACTTATTACGTTTTCTGCCAGGGAATCTACTCCAAAGGTAGGAAAAAACATTTATTTTTCTGGACTGTATTAAGTTTTGAGGTTTTTTAGCGTTGATTTTGCGTGACCACTTGTTTTAAGTCAAAAAAGTCTCTTAAGGGCAGATTGATACAGTTGACTCCGGGGCACATTGCTACACATCTTCTGTGTGTATCAATGCGCCTTAACAGCAACTGCTTTGCAAAATCGTCTTCAGAAATGGAAAAACCATAAAAATGAAC
The DNA here is from genome assembly GCA_013235015.1 of Araneus ventricosus. Lineage (NCBI taxonomy): Eukaryota > Metazoa > Arthropoda > Arachnida > Araneae > Araneidae > Araneus > Araneus ventricosus. Next base: position 65,009 of record BGPR01000297.1, read on the forward strand.
TGTCTAAGAGAAACATGCAATTACGCATTTGTTTAAACTATGAAAACAGTTTGAATTTCATTAATAATTGTAAATTCAGTTTAAAATATTTTTTATGAATTTATTAAAATTGGAGAGAAAAATTGTAAGGAAATTTAATTAATATCATTAAAAAGATAATTTTTTGCTTTTTTAAATGGTTTGAAAATTATTTTTGTGCTAATTTTTTTTCGTAAATAATCAAGGAAGAACGCGAAAATTTCCCTTAATTTTTAATTCGTTAAAATTTCCAAATACGCCTTCGAGGTACACATTATCTCCCTCCAAAGTATATTTACACACACGGACACACATTCTCCTGTATTATTTGTAGAGAATAATTATTTTCTTAGGCATTATTGTTTCAATTTTCCAATCTCCTTAAAAATGTTGAAATTTTATTAAAATAAAAGTTTGTTTCTTCGTTAAACTTTTAAAACTTGATTCGGAATATAAAGTTTATTGATAAAACAAATTTTGTTTTGATCCCAGACCCATTAACCAGTATTATTTTCGATATTTCAGTGTGTATTAATGTAACCGTTGTATGGGGCAGATTGATACAAATCCATTTTTAGGAAAAAAGTGTAGTAAATATTATATTATTTCATTTATGAACAAAACTCAATTGAAATCCTATATTAGATTAACAAATGCATAAATATAGTGTATTAGTTCTAATTATTTCCGTTGGTAAAATCATTTTTTAGCTTTTCAAAAAAAAAGTGTATCAGTGTCCCCGTCTTCCCCTTACTAGTTTCATCCTCTTTATATTACAGTCCAACCGCGATATAGCGAACCCGGGATATAACGAACCCTCGGTTACAGCGAACCTTTCACATGGTCCCAACTGAAGCCCTATGTTAATGATGTATTTTCATACGTTTACAACGAACAACAAACGCTAGAGACTCGGTTATAGCGAACTGGAAATTTCTAAAACTTCAAACTTTTCACTTGCCCAAAGGGACATTCTTTACTAATTGTGCTCAAGTCAACCCAACTTCCACAAGAGTTACCCCTTTTGCATGAAATACTCTGGTTCAGAGACCACATTCCTCGCCTATTGTACCTTTCTTAGAGTCGCTGCTAACCCCATAAGTGGGACAAAAGAAAAACAGGCAAGGCTCTTTCCAGTTTCTATCTCCCCTCCTCCCCCCGGTGGACACCTGGCCTAGTGTCAACCAGAGAAGGGGGGGGACTTTCTGGTCAGACGATCCAGGAGCAATCACGTGTTTTCTCTGCCATTTTTGTTTAATTGCTTAGCTTATCATTCTATGAACTTTGTAGTGATCATGGCTAACGTTGGCAAGCGAAAAGCTTTTTCTATCGGAGCAGAAAAACACGGAGTGAATGCTTTTTAGCAAAATGAAATCGAACATTTCGAATGTTGTGACGACGATGTCATTACATCTGGAGAAGTGAGTGAGGAAGATATCGTGACATTAGTAAATGAAAAAACAACTCTATTGTAGATTCGTCTTCAGATATGGAAGGAGAACAAGACGAACCATCGCTTTCAATTGCAGATGCAAAAACGTTTTGAACAATTTTTTGCCACAGAAAACATCGACGAACATGTTGTGGACCTGTTTAAACTAGTGGATAAAAAATTGACGAGTTGTATATAAAATCAAAAACTTTTCAACCAAAAATCACACCTTTTTTCTATGTAGTGGATTAGAAAATAAGTAGAAAAAGTAAATACAGTCGGACCTCTATTTAACGAAGTCGCTAAATCCCGAAAAAAATTTCGTGATATGGAAAATTCGTTAAATAGAGATCCACCTTTTAAAATACTTTCAACTACACAAAACAGATTTTAAATTCATAAACATTAAATATTATTAAAAAAAGTAATTAATCACACCTTTATTTTGTAAATTAATATCTATTTGTTTTATATATCTTACCCATCAAAAAGAAATTTGCAAGGAAAACAAGAATAAAACAAAACATTGTCCGGGAATACGCTGTATTTTCAATTTTAGAAAAATAATTTTATATTAAAATTAATGAATTTTAATGACATTATCGCATTTTTTATAACAAGTAATTATAAGCATACATTACCACATACGTCCTTAAATTTAATTACTAATAAAGTCTGTTAATTTTGTCTGAGTTTTTTGTTTGAAAAAGTGTTTTCTCTCATAATACGTCTCGCATCTTTGCAATGCACGAAAACCCCCTTCAGGCGTGTTTTCTTCGAACTGTGCGTCGGATTGTTTCAAATGATTTTAGCATTTCATCATACGAAAGTTTGTTGATTTCTGCATCATGATCATTTCCATCTTCATCATCATCGTCTTCATCTCAATTCATTGCTGTATTGTTTTTATTTTTCACACTGTCAAAAATATCCAATTCAAACTGGTAAAACCATCTCAAGATCATTGATCACCATAAAATGTGTTAAAGGAAAGAATAAGTTTGAAATATTCGGAAATATTTTGAGAAATAGAGAGAAAAAAATATTGGATCACATGAAAAAGTTCGTTAAATAGAGAATGCACTTCGCTATTTGGAGGTTATTTTACGAAGAAATTCGCAAAATGTTCTTGGTTCCAAGGAAAAGTTCGCAAAATAGAGAAATTCGCAAAATAGAGGTCCGACTGTATTTAGTTTGTTTATTATTGAGTATATATTTAATACTTGGTTTGTCCCTAATTACTAATGAAAATATTATGTTATTAAAAAGTTTATTATAGAAGTAGTATCTTAGCATGTTAGGGCATTTTTAAAAAAAAAATACGGATACAGCGAACCTCGGTTAAAACGAACTTCCGAGTCGGTCCGTTGAGGGTTCGTTATAACGGGGTTTGACTGTATTATCACGTATAGAAGATGAATCAATGCTTTGAAATTTTCTTATATTTAGGCAAGTTTTGTATTGCCGAATATCATTGTAGCTCTGAACAACATTTCACAGTGTGAAGAAAGCTGCAAATAAATGAAAAGAAAATTAGAACAAAACATTATTAATCACATATGAAAGTAAATACTTAAAAATATTATTTGTTGCAATGCATTCCATTACTGCAAATTCTAAAATAGATTTTAAATTAATCATAAAGCACAAATTGTAACTTAAATTAAGTAAATAGTGCTTCATGAGAGAAGTACATGAGATGTATTGATCAACATCATCATTATTGATTGTTATTTTATGTTATGTTCTATTCGTTATTAACGGTTATTTTTTAAATCGCTATTCGAAAGTTTTAAAATATTTTGGAAGATAAGTACTATTGTATACTAAGAAGTAAAATTTTGATGTATTTTTTAAAGTTTTTAAAGTTCTGTTTCTTTCTAAATCATAAAAATAAAAAACGTAAATTGAAAATTACGATATTTAAAAAATCAGATAGAACATTCCAAAAGTGTTTCGACTATTTATTAAAGAGAGAGAGTCCTTAATTTTAATATATATATATGAGAGAGTATATATATATATATATATATATATATATATATATAGAAGAGGTATATATATATATATATATATATATATATATATATATATATATATATATATATATATATATATATATATCGCAGAGGATTGGTGCTACAAATCTAGATTAATGCTACTAATATCGGTTCCCACGACCGATTGGCATTTGATTGTTGGAATTCCAATTCTGGGTTGTCTTTTTCATAGTAGTAATAGTATATAATCAAACTATCTTTTGTATTTCATTTGTATGATTATTGATAAGGTAACTTGATTTTAATTTTAATTTTTAGATTAATATAAGTATGTATTGAAAATATAACACATCTTTTGATTATTAAATTATACGAACAGTGTCAGAACTGAGTTGATATTTTTAAACTTTGTTAACCTAGAGAGAAAAAAAATAATGTGCCTTTTCTAACTTAAAATTGTAGGGTTTGAAACATCACCGATTCGAAAGGCAAAGTAATAATCAAAGTGGAATATCTGTCAACGTTATTGATTTATGAGGGGCAGAATATGTATTAGACGCTGAAAATGTATAATTTATTTTGAATTTCACCAAAAATACTGTACTTTTTTATTTTTATGTTGCCTTTTTCAGATTCTTGATAATAATAAGAAAGAAAAACTAATCTGTTGGTATCACTTTGGGAATTTCTATGAACTTTTATATCATATACAGCATTGATATTGTAGAGAAATATTAAATACTTTAGAATTGTAGTATTTTTTTAAATGTATTTCACTTTCTCCGTAATTTTATCTTTTTTATACCCGTTAATGATTTTTTTGTTGTTGTTTACGTTGCACTGAAAGTATCTGAAATAGTATTTGAAGTACTTTTTTTCACGTACTATTAATGATTGTAACCATAACAACTTTTTAACATTATTAACGTGATTAGTAATAACAATTTATACTTAATTGATTGTTTTCGACAGTCTTATTTTCCTTACTTGAATATTCGTCTTTTATTTGTCAGGAGACAAAAAATTGAAATCGAAATATAAGGAAACATGCTTCAAATTCTGTGTTTTTATTAAATCCATCTGGAGACAATCTTTATTTTTATGCCGATTTCATTGCTTTTCAACATTAAGTTGCGATTTGGTTTGATTTGGTTTTGTTGTTTAACATCTACATTTAAATTACACATTTGTGACCCGAGATTGACCTTATCGTTTGAATAGTTGCCAGATTAAGAGGGCGATTCTTCAGTTACTTTCGAGTGAGGCGAAATCAAGCTCACGTTATATATGTCAAATACACTACACCAATTTGATTCTGGAATACATTCATCATTTTTCAGATTGAAATAGGCCATGTCATCACAGCACAATTAAGATGACATGTAAATAGATTCCATTATAACAGCATAATTATAGGAGCCATGCATCCAAAGACTATGCTTCATTTTTCAAATTTCTTTTTCTGAAACCATTCTTTTTCTGCTTCGTATATGAATAACATTCCAAAGATCTATAACTGACGTGTTGTTAAGTTTGTCATGTGAAGTGGCGCCACGTGAATTGATTCCTTTATAACGACATGATTGTATATTGATTATAAGAACCACGGATCCACTGACTATACTCCATTTTTCAACTTTCTTTTCCTGAAACCGTTCTTTTTCTGCATATTATCTGACTTACGTTCCACATATCTGTAACTGTCATGTTCTGTTAAGTTGTGAACGTGGCGTCACGTGAATTGTTTCCTTTATAACGACATGATTATAAATTGATTATAAGAGCCACAGATCCACTGACT
>BGPR01000297.1:70269-91937 GCA_013235015.1 Araneus ventricosus
TACTTCATTTTTCAACTTTCTTCTCGTGAAACCGTTCTCTTATCCGTCTCACGCTCCAAGGATCTGTCTGTGGCTACCATAGACCACTTTCCTCTGCGTCTTCCGTTTCATTCCACAGAATGAGAGAAAAAGATCGACTCCGGAGGAGAAATTAAATCCTGGAATGAGATCAGAGGGCGAAGGAAAAACGGGAATGGGAGGCAGCGGCGGGAGGAAGAGAAATGAAGGCAGGCTATTAGAGGCAGCTGGCCAGTGGTAAAACGTTGTTTGTAAATCAAAATCAATGCCCTCTATAATACGGTGCTTAACGCTCGGGACACTGCGTGAAAATGCAGGGTATGGTTGTTTACTTTTTCCTGTTTCTGGATTTTTGTGTGCCAAGGACATTAAGAAGATTGTAAGATAAAAAGCGGAAGCTATTTCGCCTCTGATGGAGGTAAGACTTCCCGGGGGCGTGAAAAGCAGACCGCCTTTGATTGCTGCGCGTTTGGTAAATGCACATCATTTAACGTTTGAAATGAAGCGGTGGTTCTCAGCAAGGTTAGGAAGAGATCTTTATCGGTAGTGGTCGGCACATTTGTTAATGCTATTCGCCGGTGCTATTTTGTTAAATATTGAATGATGAACTCGTCTATATATCTTTGAAGTTTCATTCGGAGGACTAGTGGCGTGGTATGCTTTTAGGCGTATTAATCGTTTTGTTAGCTTTGAAATGGACCCCTGTCCAACTAATGCAAATTTAATAACTTATATATGTCACTGGCATGATCTTTCAATGAAAACGTGGAGTCAGTTTGACCCATTCTCTAAGATCAGTCCATTTTAAAAGTGATGACGCGTATTATCACAAAATCTAAACAACAACAAGTTTTGTTTATTAAAATACTTTATATATATATGGAATGTCATCAATTTTAGAGTGTTTGTAGAGGCTTTTTCAAAAATATTCTCCTGACGATTAACGAAAGCTTTTCTTTATTTAGAATTCATAATTTCATTGAAAAGGTGATCGGGTTATTTTAGCATCTTAGATAATATTGGAAAGTCCAACCGATGATCATACTGACGAACAACACCGGCCGTGCGTCGTTGCGACAGTTAAAGACAGAGCAAAACAGGGCAATTAACAATGCGCAGAAAGCTTAAGTACCCAGAAATGGGGATTCCCCGTAAAGACTCGGAACTCGAAGTGAAAGTAGAAGTTCGCTTCTTACGATGGAATTAGAAGTAATTAAAAATGAAGTATCGTTAAAAGTAATTAAAGAAAGCTAAAAAATTAAATTATATATATATATTAAAAAATTATTTTGACAAATAGTCCGTCATTTGACATTTCATGAGACATTTCTGTGTAACTTATTTACGTTTCAATCCATGTATTTTCTAAAAACTCTGTTCACGAACATTTCAAGGGCTGTCTTCTTTCTTTCATTCAGTTTGAATCGTACAAGGAATCAGTTTGACTCATAGGAAACTACCTACTGGACTAGAGACTGCAGACCCTACACAGGTGGTGCATAGTTCTCATCTGATTCAGAGTCTGTATATAGGGTATGTAGGAGGAGGGGTTTTCTCCTTTCCCTCCAGTGATGGATAATCAGTTGAAGTTAAGAAAGAATTTAAGAGTTAAGAAAACGATTAGCTGAATCATGCTTGTTCGGGCCATGTTCTCAGCGCCGCTTGTGTTTCCCGCACGCCTTACGATAAAAAAATCGTGAGTTCAGTGAGAACAGAGTGTAACTTGTGCTTCCAATCATTGTGTTTATCGCTAGGGCTGCCATAATTGCCAAGGACTGATACGGGACGTTTAAGAGCTAAATAAATAAAACACGACAAAAGTGGGCAGGTAATGGTTTACTTTACTCTTGTAGTTTTTAAGAAATCTAATAAAATGAATACGTAGAATAATAAAAAAAGATGCAAGGCTAATTCTTTTTAGTCCCATTCATATTATAAAGTCGATTTTACTTTCTTAATTATATCATTTTCTTCTTTCAGATAATTATAAAATTAGGCGCAAGTCATTTTAAAATATTAATGGCAAATCAAAACTGCTTCAATTGTCCCTACTAACTGAGTTTAGCGAGAAAACGGGACAAATAGTAATACGGGACTGAGTAGTGAAAAACGGTGCTAGTCCCGTATATACAGGACGTATGGCAAGCCTATATCGCTCATGGTAAGAATTCCTGTGTATTAAACTCGTCATGAAGGGTTTAGATAAAATACGTGTACACTTGTAGTGGGTGTATTCAGTGAACTACATATTAAACTTTGAAAAGTCAAACTGAGTTTTATTGGGAATGAGGTATCGCAGACAACTGGACGATATCTTCTGAAATGCATTTAACAAAAACGAATGTCTGTAAAGTATTTATCTATCTGATCGGATTCATTTCTTTCCTAAAATGTTATAGCTTATGTTTTCCTGTTGCTTTTAGCCCCATATTTTTGCTTCTTTCTAATCATAATGCATAATTTCTGCGAATTATGTGGTACATGGATAAAATGATATGCATTACATCATTAAAATGTTGACTTTTATGAACCTGTTTTTCTTGCCCATTAACTGAAATGTCCCAATTTGAAAAGATAAAATAAAATGAGGAATACCACTTTATATGGGGCCTGGTTTTCGATTTTGCGCAAAAACACTGTTCGAGTAACATTGTTTAATATTTATCGCAAATATTTCTTACTTCCTCTTATTATATTTATGAGTTTGCAAATGAAAATGAATGCGTAATGCATGCGTGAGGATGATTCATTCCGAAAAGTAACCGGGCCAAGGTCCGTTTGATTGAATCCAAGCACTGAATCAGGTAGACGTAAGAAACCATATATAGCACGTAGCTCTCCGAACACCGATTTGTTTTTGTGGTTTAAATTGTTCGTCTACCTCAATCCCATTCCGAAGGTTATCAGCGTTACAGGTAGACATAACATAAATAACTCATCCAATTGAGTTTATCATCGGTGTACATTTTCTCAGGATCTATTGCTTTCATGCGAACGGTTTATTGGAACGTTTAAATTTACTGTGGAATATTTATTATCTTAAAGTAATTAGAATACTCCACAGTTCATCATGAGGAGTTTCTCTCATGCGTTTCGTAAGAGCTTTTGCTACGTTGAATTTTTATGTAGATTTTTCTGTGTTGTCTTGATGTTTAAAGATAGGTCGAGATATGTTCGATATGTCATGTAATTATCTTATCTCATTATTTAATTTTGTAAGTAATTAAAAAGATCACAAAAATTGCACAGCAAATATTCTATGGTTTTATATATGTGGCTTCTGTTTGCATAAAATTTGGTATGATTTTTTTATCTGTAATAATGATAAGAAGTTATTACTTTTATCAGGTGCAAGAGACATTGTAAATTAATGGGCGATATTGTGAAACTCGTATTTCAAAATTTTGAAATCCAGACTTTCTCCAAACGGAGATATGCAGTCTTCTATCATGAATAATAAGCAAGTCTAACTTTATAGGACATGTAAATTTTTGTGATCTTTCATTGAATTGAGAGCTTAATTTTCTGTTTTTTAATAATAATAATAATAATAATTAATATTATCATTTCTTCCATATTGAAGTGCTAACCACCATTAGCTGTAAGGTTTGTTGTGGAACTTATTGTTCGTATTTAAAATATCACTTTCATTTGCAAAAAATAATATTAAAAGGTTGTGTAGCCGCTCTTGTAACATTAACCATAGCTAACTGTGACTGACGTCAGAGTCAGCGCCCTCTGAAGACTGCCAACGACATTAAGTCAGTTGAGATCTGGTTATCGCACGTGATGCCTAGCAAGAACTACGCTCTTGATTAATTTTGTATTAATTCTGAATATTTTTTGTGTAAATTGTCTGTGTGTAACGTAAACTCGTAAATAAATAACTGTTACACTATCTTGGTTCATTCATTGAACCCTTAAACGACCCCCACAGTTGTAATTAAAATTAGTTCTCTTAAAAGAGATCAACACAATGTTTGCATTGATTTAATATTGTATTATTGAACTCTTTCTGGATGGGCTTGTTTTGTAGCTTAAATAGTGATATTCCTATTTAAGTTACGAAGTTATTCTGTAAAATATATTGATACATATTTTATTTTATAATTTTTATATTCATACAGTTTTTATTCGGTTATGAAATTTCCGCTTTTTGTATTAAAAGATTCTGTGGAAAATTCCAGTCTTCTTAACTGGCAAATTGTTTGTTGCAACTTCTTGTAGGAATTTAGCTCAACAATTACAGTATGTTAGCAGCATGAAGAAGATTTCTTCATGCTTGTGAATGAGTTTTTCGCCAGCAACACCGTCCAAGTACTTGCTCAACGAGTTTGCACTTCAGTCTAAATTTACTACTGAAAAAAAATTTGCTACTGAAAATAGGAGCTGAAATGAATGCATATAACTGTTCTATCAATGTGAAAAATATTATGTCTGAAAGCGGCGTATCAAAACTGATGAAAAAAACCCACCCACATATTTTTTTTTTATTTCGTTGGTTCTGTTTCACGAGGTAAATCTCAGTGTTAGATGTCATTTGGGGTATTTGATAGGAATATGTGAAAATCGTCGAGTCAATTTTCTTCTACGATGGAGTGTTGTTATTTGGTGTATTGAGCTGAATGATTTTTATTGTCTTTCCAATCTAACTCGCTTCTAGTTAACGCCTTAATGGAAATTAAGTTGTTAAACCCTTGCCTTACGATTTTCTTTAACCTCCTAATTAGTTGACAGCAGTTGTTTAGGATATTTATTACTTTTTTTAATCTATTTAAGATTCTAAAGGATACTTGAGACATTTAAGCGTGTCCAAGTGATTTTTGTATTTAAAATTAATTGTTACGTTGCTTTTATTACAAATTTAAATATCAAAAATTCTATAATGCGATGCACGTGTCAGACACGTTGTTATAAGCGAAGAGGTTAAGATAGGAATTTTTCCCCCATTATTTTATCAATGAGATTTTTTACAGGGTTTGCGAAGGTTTGTTCTACGCCAATAGTAAGCATAATTGTAATTATTAGGGAGTTTTACTTACATTTTTTAATAACGAATTTTTATTTTTATTCATTTTCCACAGTTGCATTATATTGATTTGATTTTAAACCTATCTTTATTTTTTCCTCCGTTTTAATGTAAGATGTATATTCTGCAGTACATTTTTTGGTATCTTTTAATTATATCTTAACAGCTGAGTGTTGTGATATAATTTGACTCTTTATTGACGTAAAAAAACTGTTCCGTATTTACACATCATTTTTGGCCGAAAGCCATCCACAGTAAACACGGCTGGAAATTAATTTTCTGGGGAAGAAGGAAGGACTAAGTATGAATCTTGTTACTGTCGCCATAAAATACAAGTTACTGCTTTAAAGTGTATCCTCTCGTTGCGAAAAAACTTTTAATTTATTGCACTTGACATGCTTAATAAGTCATTTGTAGACACCTTTATATAAGTTTTGTGCTGGCGAATGGATTTATATTTGGACGGTCTGTGGCCAATTACTGAATGTTTTTAAACCCTTTTTAATCTCGGGTCTATTCAGCTGTTTGATGTACTGGATCAGTTTTAGTCGCTATTCCTGGTATCGTAATAGACGCTTTATTATTTTATTCTTGCGTTTTGTTTCGTTATACTTGTAAAAGATACTATGTTATTCTGACAGAAAGATATAAACAATGAAAAATATATAAACAATAAATGTTAGCTCAGCAAAATAAAGTATGCTATTACTGGCCTTTGTTCTGGCACCGATGGCTTATACTCACTGTCACAGCTTTGTCTTTGAAGTTCGGCATAAGCTCGAAAATTCTTATTTCTGCACAGCTGAAAATCTAAAATGTTTTCAAGTTCATTACGCCAATCACAGTCTATATCTAACCTATACCATATTTTTTTATATTTATTTCTCTGCGAAAGTATTTTATTCATTGAATTTTTACTTATTCTTTATATGTAACTTATATGTTGTGCGGTATTTGCCCTGAACGGATTTTCTAGTTAGAAACTCCAACGAATCACGATCTTCCGTAAAAGTAGCGGAAAAAAATTATAACAAGTGAATGAAATGTTAGAATTGCTGTTATTTGACATTTAAATGTGGATTGGACTTATCAAAGATGCTAACTATTGAATGCAAAGTTCTATGGCTCGTTCCAACCGAAATTCATGTTGGAAAATATTGTTTATTTATTATTATCTTTAACCTTTAAATACTTCGGAATCCCGAAGTATTTAAAGATGTCGGATTGGCGGGCCTGAAGCAAATTGCTAGCGCAGACTTAGTATGCCTGTACAAATGAACAAAATTTCTTGTCATTTTGGCTTTTGTATTTTAAATGGCTTCTGGGACGCTAGACAGATTGCTTAGAAATTCAGATGATGGTTGGAAATCTGCCGCCATTTATATCGATATCTGGGATCTTATAACTGTGATTTTTCTTTAGACTGAATGTCATTTGAAATAACTTGATAAAGTCAGACAGAGCAAGAATTTAAATGCGTCTGTTTTTCTCTATTTTCATAAATGACCTAATTTACATGTATGTTCGAAAACAGGGTGGTAGTCATCGTCATTTTCAAAAACATTCCCCGGACGACTAACGAAAGTTTTTCTTTATTCAGGATTCATAATTTCATTTAAAAGGTGATCAGGTTATTTTAGCATCTTAGATGATATCGAAAAGTGCAACCAATGATCATACTGACGAACAACACCGGCCGTGCGTCGTTGCGACAGTTATTAAAGACAGAGCAAAACAGGGCAGTTAACAATGCGCAGAAAGCAATTACATTTGAGGTTTATTAAAAGCTATCAGAATTTTGTAGATTTCAAGTGGATGTTATTAAAAAAAGCCTTTGCTTGTTTTAATATAATAACTTCCTGAATTTAGGATACATTGGCAGTTTCTGGGAAAGAATTAAATCAATAGTTGACTGCATTCTAAACCTTAATTTATTTTCCCTGTGAATTAATCCTAGGAAGCGTGACTCGTCTACCAGTGAATTATCATTGATACTGACCGCATAAAAATGTGCACTTCGAATGAATAGTTGAATCTGCTTTAAGGCTTCAATTATTTTTCCCATGGATTCGTCTTGCAAACTTTCTATGCATGAATTATCAGTGGGACTGTCCGGACAAAAATATGCACTTTAAAATTTGACCGGTAACCCAAGCATGCGTCTCTACCCACAATGTTTGTCGTCGTAAATTTCATTTAATCTTCCTCCTTCTCCTTTAAATATCCAGGGCGGCCCTCTCCGGAAAATATGTGTCTGAGAATAAGCGTGCGCCCCTTTTAGACTTGGCGGGGGCTTAGTGCCTCCTCGGACCGCCGTATAAGTAGAATTAATGAGCGATTTATGCGACATTAATGAGTAATTTATGACAGCGGTGCCGCATAATCGGTGAGCATTAACCTGGAGATCCCTGATATGCAAATGATGATGTCAGTTACAAATGAAGATTTACCGAGAACCAGATGTGGAGGGAAAATTGACAACGTGACGACTATCCTCTTTTCTTTAAAAGTAGAAGACACTTTATGGAAATGACAAAGGAGGGTGGCGTGTCGTGCGATGCTTCGGAGCTTTGCAGAGGCGGTGTTTTTCTAATAGCTAATTTAGTAACACGGCGCTGGGGCAATGAGGGTCTTAATTTGTTATTCCTTCTTTAAGAAAATTGGAGAATTTGTTACTTTTGGAGAGGGGGTGTTGTGTAGAGGTCTTTGGAGTTGGTAGCTCCCGGCTTTGCTTTCGGAGTTTCCGATGTTCAGCGTTTAACGTTCAGTGGTGGAGTGAAACGAAGAAATACGTGAGTGATAAGAGGTGTAAATCCGCACGTTAAATTGAAAGTGTTATTATTTTTTTTTGAAATTTTATACATTCTTTTGTGACAATCGTTTATGGAAAAATTGGCGAGATAAATTCAACTTACTTACAGTTAGTTTAGTCTGCCGACCCCCCCCCCGCGCCCCATTAATTAGAATGATAGAAGTAAAAAAAAAATATCTCTAAGAATATCAACTTCTGCAACTTTCAAGAATCATTATATTTAAATGATAAAGCATAGTTTTGTGATAGAGAGACTAAACAAATAAGATCTACTAACCGCATACCGGTACAGTTTACTTTCATATTGTGGCATTTTCGGTTCTTGGTGTGTATATATCTTCCGAATCGCATGATTGAACAACAGATTCAGTCACTTGAACTCCCTAAATTTGAATCACTTTCTGTTTGCAAGAAGATTTGCTTAGATGTTTTCATGAAAGCGTGAATCATCGTTTAATTTGGATTGCAATTCAATACACTTGCAACGGAAAGAATCAGATCTCTGAGAACGAGAATTATCCCCGAGCACACCAATAGATTCTGAACCGAGTGACGCATTTCCTTTTGATTTGATTTATTTGAATAATGTCCTGTCTTAAAACTACACCAGAGCTATTGGAAACGGTAATTAATCACTTAAAACATACTGATATTTTTTTAAAAATAAGTAAAATATACATGGATGCTTTTGTATACAAGCTGACAGATTTTTAAATTTAGACGTTCGATTGTCAATGCACTCACAAAGCTTTACAGCAATATTAAGTTTCCTTCTAAAATCGCTTAATTAGACGTTTCTTTGAAAGCGTTTTCCCATATTTCAGACAATGCAAATATGACTGGTCGATCCAATTCTGATTTTTAGCCATACGATGGGCAGTTAGATGGGAAAATATCACAATTATAATTCTTTTTTCAACGTCTCAAAATTGCATTGTCATGTCTCTGCGGTTTCACTATATTATCTTATCCATTGTTTAAGATAGGCAATTCACAATCAGTAAAATAAGCCAGTAAATGTTCTTGGTTTTCCTATCTTGCCAACAATCGATCCAAAATTACTGCTTCAGCTTGCGTAGAAGGATTGAGAAGAATGAAACTTTGCGATTCCAACCTGAAAAGCAGAGAGAGATTCCAGAATATCTTAAGTCCACCTTAAGATTCATTCCCTCATTCCTTAAATGTGCCTCTCAGCATTATTTGGTATGCCACTTACCAACTTCCTGCACCTTGCAGGGCTTAAAACGGAAAACATAAAACCCTTCCCTCGCCAGGGCTTGGAGGGGAGAAAGGTAGCCACTTAGGAATGCAGGTCTCGTGCGGATAGGTGGAGGTAAGGTTCCTGTGCAATCAAGGTATCGACAGATCGTGCTCTCCATGCCTGATCCTGGGACCTGCCATCATCATGGATGCGAATGGCGGCGGATCTGGGGATCTTCTTTTCAGGAGACGTTGTGTGGGAGAGTCCGATTTAGGATGGATGGATGTTCTTCGGAGGTACGGGGGAGGGATTCTGGAGAGATTAATTAGCGACCGACGGGAGACGTCGTCAGGGGAGGCCGTGGATTGAGATTTAGGAAGAAGGGTGTGTGGGATTTGGGTCTTGGAAATCCGTCGTGATGGGAATGTAAACAGGTCCTCTACACAGTCGCCTTAATCTCAGTTGTGGATGGTTTTTGCAGGTGTGGAAGTGGACTAGAATACGAGAAAGTTTCTTTTTTTTCCATGCCTGTCAGTGTTAATTTTTTTCTTTCTGAATTTAGTTTTATATTCTCGAATGATTTCGTATTCAGCAGGATTTTCAGTTTAAGTCTATTGCAATCTCCTGTTCATTCCGTCCATTGTGCAAAGGAAACTAATCAATGAAATGTATTATTATAAACGCATTAAGAATTTTTAAGTTCTGTGATGCAGGAAAGAATTGGTCTATAAATCGCAATGCTGCAATGATTAATTAGAATTAAAACCTATTATTTGTAACTAGATAATGAACAGAAAACATTTTTCAGTGGTTTTCATTGTTTTTGATATGTGCAATTTAAAATGTTGGTTTCTGTAAGAAAAAGATTTTTTTTATTTATGTGTATTATAAGTAACAAAGTATAATCATAATTATAATTATAATCGTATTTGTGATGAAATGAGACGTCCAAGGAAAACTCCAGTAACAAGCTAATAAATTTTTGAATTTTATTTCCTTTTCTTTTTGCATAGACATGGAAAGATAGCATTATTCTTAGGAAATCAAAAGTAATTAGCTATTGGCATGCATACCAACTCAGAAATCTTCTTGATTTTGCAATTTTCATATAAAACATATTGGATGTCGTGCAATAACAGAGAAAGGCGTTTAACCTTTACAGTAATTTGAGAATAGTTTATTATCAAAAAATGAAATAATTAGATATTTTATCCATTTTTAAAAAATTTTAACATCAGATTTATACTATTGTTTTGTTTATAGTAATTGATGCTATCAGAAATCAAAATTTATAGGACTGGATATTTTAAAAAAATTGCATCTAATGGGTAATGCATTTAAATTGGTAATGGGACCAAAAACATTTTAGTAATTCTAAAATAAAATTAAGGTAGTCTTTAATTCTGAAATTAGCTGATAACTGTTAACAACTATTTATGATTCATATACTTAATCCGCCTTTAGGCGCAGGCGTTCTCTTACTTGGTATATTTTGCAATTGAAATCAATTGGCAATAGTGACGTACTCTTTAAACTACGTTCCCAGACCTTCGAGAAATGGAGATTAACGAAGTTTCGGCTTCAGTTGCCCAACGCCAAAGGCCAGAAACCAGAGTTCGGACCTCTCAGATCGCTGCGCCTAAAGTCGCAAGTTTTTTCTCTATATTTTGTAATTTTATATGAATTTATATGTTGTATTCTGTCATCTATATATTTAAAATAAATTGGCAAAACTATGAGACAGTCCGCCAACCCCAACCACTGGACCGATTATCCAGGTTTGAAACCCGATTCCACTGAAGATCCGGAAGTTTAGAGAGGGGTGCCAGCACAGGTGTCGTCCTCGTCATCTGACCGTAGTTTAAAATGACGAGTTCCGTTCCAAAATAGACTTCGCATTGCTTCAAAACGGGACATTTATATAACTAAACTAAAGCCAGAAATCTGGATGTGTTCGCAGCATTGTGGAAATGAAATTATATGTACAGAAATAAAAATATCTTATAAAAGAATAAAGAGTAAGACATTGTAGATAATAAAATAGCAACAAATGATCTGAGAGATCGCCGCATTTAAAATGAAGTCGTGCCTAACGAAGGGTTTAAACAGGATGCAAAATTCTTTTGACTAATATACTTAAAAAATAATGCAGTCCAACGTTGCATATTCTAAATCTTGCGTTAAAGATTTCTTTATAAAAATAACTTTTGAAATTCTCGCCTCTTTCTTAATCTTCTGAGTCATGCAAACCTGGCAGACCATACTTTTTGTGAAATTCACTCAGATCACTTTTAGTTCGAAAAAAAAAAAGAAAAGAAAATTCTCATCAGAAAAATTTAGTCCCGAGCCCTATATTACAAAATAAGTTTAAAATGAGACACTAATCAATGACCAATTATTCAATTTAGGATAATTTCGTGATAAATGTTAGCGAAATCTGTGAGTCAGGATTTTCTTTACGGAAATTTTAATTACAGATATAGAAGAATTTAAAAGTAGAAGCATCTAGACTTGGCCCACAACCCATGGTTTTAAGAAGCCGTGATACAAACGATTTGTGGATTTGATTACCCAGTTTTCTTTAATTTGTTGTTTGCACTTTGACAGTAAAGCGTTTACTAAAACTCATTCATTTTAATATATTCCTGACAAAACGATGCAGGAGTTTTTTTAAATGACGTCTTTTCATTTTCCCCCCGTTAATGTGATAATATTTTTCTGTCCCTTGTTCTGTTAAACATCTTTATACAAATACGACTTCTGTAATTTGATTTTATTTAGTAGAATATTAATTTATCTTGTTCTGCAACATTTTGTGTCGTTGGTTTTTTATTTTAGATTTTTGAGTCTTCCATACTTTTGGCGCGTTTTAGATCATTTCTGCATATTGAGAAATGTTCTTTGTAAATTAGTTACATTTCTATTATTCCATGCAATTGTTGTTCGTAATCGGATATTTGTGAAATAGAAGCACTCTATCAATCAATTAATCAACGATTTCTGAAGCTTAGAATTTACCTACAGGGAATAAGCTAAATTTGTTTTATTAAAAAACATGATATTGTTATATAAAGAGTGAGTGGTTCTAACTCGGAATAAAGACAGGAATTCTTATTCTGAAGTACTATACTGCGTATTTTTCATTGAATTTTTTTATTGACGTGAAAACGTCTTTCCGCTCGTTACAGTGATAGTCGGTCGAACTTTCTTGTGTGACAAAATACCGTCAGATTTGAATCGCTAATAATGCGAAAAGAATGGTTGACCCCACAATGGATAGATCATATCTGTAAGAGTTTGTCGCATAGCATTTTGTTTTGCCTGTGACGTCATCGTACCAGTGTAGGCGCATGCGCGTGACTGTTATGAATTAGCTTTATGTAGGGTTATAAATAAGTGCAGCGTGGAAACGCGTTTAGCTAGGAGGTTGATTCTGGTGCCATTTTAAAGAGCTTGAGGAGTGTTACTAGGACCCAAAGTGAGACAATAAAAAGATTTATCAGAACATAAGTAAAAATCAGTATTAAATTAAAAATTTCAAACTCCGCATGTGTTTTGATGCATGAGTTGAAACATGAAACATGCAGAGTTTTCTTTCGAATTGTACGAAACTTACAGAATACTTGACAATGCGTAAAAAAAACATTGTATTAAAATTTGAATATTACGGGAAATATGAGCATTTGTAGTAAATAATGTTTTACTGCGCATACGCGAAATGCAGTTCTATATACTGTCAACAGATGGCGCCATCAAAAGCTACTCTAAACAAAACATAAGAAAGGCGCAGTTCGGGTCCGCGCCGTAGATCTTTCGTGAAAACCTCGGGATAAAATCATAAAACAAGTGTTTCGTATTAATATGTAATTTAATTATCACTCTCTTTAATACAATATTTACACAGAGTAGTATGATGGTTACAAAATAGATAAATCCCAAGTTTGTCGCATGTATCAAGGATCTGTGATAGCTTGTGATTTATCAATTCTGTAACCATTATACTACTCTGTGTAAATATTGTATTACAGAGATTGATAATTAAATTACATATTAATACGAAACACTTGTTTCATGATTTTATCCCGACGTTTTCACGAAACATCTACGTCGCTGAACCGAACTGCGCCTTTCTTATGTTTTTTGTGCAAAGGTCAATGATTCTTACTCGTGCATCTTTTCCAGTCAAGTCCATGATCGGTTTTAGAACGAGTGGCATAATTGTTCTGTTCAAACAGCGGGTTCTTTGAACTCTAGTGCCGTCAATAGATATGTTTCGTTCGGTTAGCTCCATTCAGTCGCCGCGTATTTGTTCACCTCGATGATGTTCGGTAAGTGACCCCCACCGGGAATTTCGCCAAGGCAACTCCTGTTCCTAAAAATTTCTCCAGGAGATGCTAATAAACAAGGTTAGCATCACCTGCTACCTCGGCTCATCGCCAGGATCTAAAACACGCTTGATTGAGTGGCCTCAGAGTGAAGACTTTTCAACCCTGCATCACGTGACTCCATTGCCAACATTCTTTCATTTGCCTTTTTGCTGTTTCAGCTGAAGTTGTGCACTGAAAACTAGGATGTGGATTATGTAAAAGGTTACATAAGTGTAACAATGATATAAATGTGGCTTCAAAGAGGATTTTTTAAGCTTTTAGAGTTGCTTTTTAGGACTCAGAAAAAATGTTTTTAGTTTCAAATTGTATGTAAACACAGTTACCGATATTTCGGCTGGAAGGGACGCGACGTATATAATATTTGAACCATCTAAAGCAGGGGTTCCCAATTTTTTTTCCTTTGCGTACCCCTTGATTATTCTTTTCGTTTTCGAATACCCCCTACTGCAATATCCAAATCCCTCCCCCAACCCTCCATATATGCAAAGAAGTTTTTATCAATAATTTTAAGGACTTAGACAAGCTTAAGAGTGAAATGACTCGAATCAATAACATTTACAGAACTTATTTTTGATTTTACATTTTGTTCCATTTTTAAAATAGTATTAGTTCAACGCCAAAACAAATGAAACCAGTATTGTAATAATTTCTTTTTAACTTATAAGGATAGCTAAAAATTATACTTCCTCATAATCAACTATTCAAGTGGTATAGTTATTAAATTCTGCAACTTTTTTCAACTTTTATGTATTCTTGTTTATGCCATTAACAACTTTGATTTCGCGTACCCCCAACTGGTCCTTTGCGTACCCCCAGGGGTACGCGCACCACAGGGTGGGAACCTCTGATCTAAAGCAAGCATATTCATTTATCTTTAGCGCTTGCTGTTTGATGCATACTTTTAGATGAAAGAAAAGTTGTAATTTTATTTGACTATTGCATGAACTCGATTTTTTCAACAAAAATTGTTAATTTTTGTATTAAAATGACTAGAAGATACACTATAACCATGTAATAGCCACGTAAGGAAAAAATGTATGAATATCTAGTATTTTATGCTAACATTGAATCAGTTCTGTACAGTTGAGAAATAGTGGAAACTTGAGAAAGCTACACAGAATAAAATTAAATGTTTTCTTAAATGATTTTTCGCTAAAATATACTCAAAACTATTCGTAAAACGTTTTTGCTTGTTGTGGGTGACTTCGAAGCCAGTGTTGAAATAAATTCATCGATATCTGCCCAATTGTTTATATTCTTTTATCTCGCATAAAACAGTCTGAAATGAAGTCAAATCAATATAAAAACATGTTGTGTTGACACTGATCAGTTTCTGAAAAACTGAAAAGGAAGAAGCCTCGGTAGCGTAGTAGGCAGCGCGTCAGTCTCATAATCACTCCAACGAGTAATCTGAAAAGGAAGACTACATTGTGAGATAAAAGTTCTGCGTTCCTATGACACACCTGTAATTCCTAATACAATATCTGAACATAAACCGCATCCAATACAGTTTTTTATTGAAGTTTCGTTTATCATGTTTTGAACGATCAACTTGCCCAATTTCTTTTAATGAGGAAAATCATCTTCCGTACCATTTCTTTTTATTACATCTAGATTATTGCCCCACTATTGTAACATCAGGTGCCTTCTTGTGAATTACATTAAGAATTTGATCTTCTTCTTGCCGGAGTTGTAAACATATCAATTCTGTAAGCTTCTAGAAAACAATTTATTATTGGTTCGGTTGACCTTGAACTTCCGGTATCAACTTATTTGCGTAGGTACGTGGACTTTAAGCCTTTCGCCACCTATAAACACTTTTTCCTGTGTCGACGCTTTGTTTACATGTAGTGTTGTGTTAGGGGAGGGATAATCGCTGTGTATACCTGTTGGAGACTGATAAGGATTATTCTATACCGGACCTGGGTCGCTCGGATAGTTTGCTGTACTGTCTGCTGTGCTGGTAAGACAGAAGGACTTGGATTTCTCGCTTATTTTAAATAATTTTTATGCGGCTGATTTCCTACACATGCATAAGGAAGGACCGTTAACAACTCTAAATGGAGGTATTTTTTCTGCCTTGTTTGTTTTGATTGTGGTTATCTGATGAATTTTTCTGTTACTTTTTTTAAAAGTTTGAGTTTAAAAGTTGTCTAACTGATTTAAAAATATAAAATGTGTTTTTTGAGTAAAGAAATAACAAATGATAACTTCCAGATGCTGTTTATAAAAATAATTCATTCATTATTGGCACCAAATGCTTCATTTAGTTACTTTGATCTGTAAGTGAATTTTTACCGATCTTCAGGTCTTGAATAGGTGTGCGACTAGTTAAATTCAAAAACGTTAAAGAACAGTTAATCTGATCTGTATAAGTATAGTTAGCATGTTTTACTAAAAAATTACTTTTGTTTATTTGACTTTTTAAAACTTAGGTCAAGGTTCAGTAAAGGGAAAATAATCTTTTTGAATCTGATAAAATACGTATGTTATTGGAAAAAGTTTAAATAATAATCAACAACTAATATTTTCGATAAATTTCAATGCGAATCTCTCTATAGCGGCGGCGGTTTGCATACGTTCAAGATATGGGTAAATTTGATAACTGTACAAGATTATAACGCCAATTACCCATGGATTTCTTATTAATAAACTTACTTGAGCTTAAAATGAATTGCTTTTATCAGTTTTTTTTATGACGTAACTGAATGTAGTTTTGTTTTTTTATTCAATATGAGATGCAGTTTTAATTGTTTCTTATTGTAGTCTTATTGAGAAAACGAATTACTAGTATTACGGACAAATTCTAAGATATCTGCTTTGGTTTAAATTTAAACACCTTTCACAAGCATGTTTGTTTCTAATCCTCGCGTCTGTTCAGTTTGATCGGAATGCAAACTGTGTTATCAGTTTTTTATGACTTAACTGAATGTAGTTTTTTTTTATTCAATATGAGATGCAGTTTTAATTACTTGTTTCTTATTGTAGTCTTATTGAGAAAACGAATTACTAGTATTACGGTCAAATTCCAAGATATCTACTTTAATTTAAATTTAAACACTTTCACAAGAATGTTTGTTTCTAATCCTCGCCTCTGTTCAGTTTGATGAATGCAAACTGTGTTAATTGGCCTGGTAAACTCAACAACTGATAGACAATCTAGCTTTCATTTATCATTCGCATTATACGCATATATCGTCTTTTATAAACGACAATTTATTTATAAAATAGATTGAGTAGAATTTAAACTTGATCCAAGTAGAATTTAACATTATGAGTACATTTGAGGAAGGAGGCGCAGGGTACCTCATGTACAAACACTGTTTTTAAATTGGAAATTTATATATTTAAAGTAATTTGGTAAAAAAAAAAACCTTCGCCGAGTCCGCCAGCCCCATTCGACATTTTTTTTAATTGAAAGATTATGACGTCTAGATATGTCATCAAAGGCCTCCTGCCCCCCCCCCCCCCATTTTCGAACGAAATCGAAAAAACACTTCTCCACCATACATTCTCTATATTTTTTTCCATTTCGTTCAAAAGTGGGGTGTGGTGGCGGGCAAGCGACCCTCGATGACATATCTAGACGTCAGAACCTTTCAAATGAAAAAAAATTG
Organism: Araneus ventricosus; assembly: GCA_013235015.1. Lineage (NCBI taxonomy): Eukaryota > Metazoa > Arthropoda > Arachnida > Araneae > Araneidae > Araneus > Araneus ventricosus. The sequence continues at coordinate 87,335 of BGPR01000297.1, forward strand.
TCGAAATTTGTCGAGTGGTTGGGGTTGGGGGATTTCTACAAGGTTTAATAACTTGGTAGAAACATTCACCGAGTCCGCCAGCCTCAACCGATATCGACATTTTTCTTTTCATTTGAAAGGATATGACGTCTAGATATGTCATCAAGAGTCGCTTGCCCCCACCACCTTCTATTTTCGAGCGAAATCGAAAAACCACTTCTCTCTACATTGTCTATGGGTAAACCTTGTAGAATTCCTCCAGCCTCAACCACCTAACGGATTTCGACATTTTTTTTTTTTTTTCATTTGAAAGTTTATAACCTGTAGATATGTTATCAAGGGCCACCTGCCCCACTCCCACACACCATCTCCCATTTCGGAACTAAATCGAAAAAACATTTTTTCACCATACTTTCTCTATATGTTATTTCGATTTCGTTCGAAAATAGGGGTGGTGTGGGGAAAAGGTGAACCTTGATGACATATCTAGACGTCATAACCTTTCAAATGAAAAAACCAGCGGGAGTACTCTCCCCGAAACTTTCTCGCATACGACCAGTAATGTGGGGTGGGTAAACACCCAGTTGGTAAGTAAATATTTTTGGGGTATTTACCAATGGCCTGGTTATTTTGAGCAAAAATTATGAATGGTGATTTGCAATGAAACATATAAAATTTATGAATTCCCAAAAACTTATGCATTTTTTTTTTTGCAAAATATTATGTTCGCAATTGTTACGCGCGCTGAGGTACCACAACTTTATTTAACGTTTTTGAGTACGAAATCTTACTGTAGATATCACACAAGATTCCACCATACCTCTGGTTAATCACAGGCATCCATCTGGAGAATGTCAGAATGAAGTTTCGTTCTGCTGCTCGATACAATTTCCTTCGTAGACCGCCAAGGTCAAACGCCAACCATACTAACTTGAGTAAAATAAGCGAAACGTTCGCCAACACACAGTCATAATGTGCATTTTGAACTAAATATGCAATTAGACACCTGTTTTTTAACCGATTCAGATGAAAATTGGGCACACAGATCTATAATTAATGTTAGCATTCGTGATATCAAGTTTTATTTATCTAAGCCAAACGGCTTATGAGATACAAGTATGCGATTATACAGACCGACAGACAGTCAACCCTTTGACGGATTTGGTCCAAAAGTTTATACGGACCTACATATATGACGATAAAAACTGTGTACGAAATTTTATCCATCTAGCTATTCAAGTTTTTGAGTTGTAGTGTTCACATGACCGCGGACATACGGATAGACAGACTTCCCGTTGACGGATTTTGTCCAAAATTTGATATAAACCTACAAATTATGTTTAAAGACCACATACCAAATTTCATCCCCTTATCTCTGTAGTTTTCGAGTTATCGTGTTCACAGACAGACATAATTCCCAAATTGTGTTTTTCGGAATCAAGGAGGTCTAAAACGTGGAGATTAGTCAAAAAATCTCGAGTTCGAATTCTTTGACGATTACAATACTTTCTCTTTGTATACTTCATATACGAGAAAGTAAAAATAATGTGGAACTCCTTCGGGTGGTTGGGGCTGGGGAATTTCTACAAGGTTTACCTATAGACAATGTACAGAGGATAAGTGTTTTTTCGAAAATGGAGGGTGGTGAGGGGCATACGGCCCTTGATGACATATCTGGACATCATAATCTTTCAATTAAAAGAAAAATGACGGAATCGGTCTGGTTGTTGGGGCTGGCGAACTGTCTGAAGGGTTTACCATAGTATTTTAAATATATAGATTCCAACAGTTCCATCACAATGGTGTATCAAAAATATTGTAAAATATATATTGTAGGTGATGGAAATTGTTTAGTTACGGCGATTTCATGCTGTATTTATGTATCTGAAGACTTTCATGCCGAAATTCGTGAAAACGTTATACAAAACATTACAACTAGATGAGGTTTATCGAAAGATTTTACAATTTTAAAGGAATCTGTTGTCTACAAAGAATCTGAAATCTACTATGGTTTTATGGTCTGTTCGACTGATCTTCATGCAGTATTTAAAACTGAAAAAAGTAGTGGCTGAGAGCCTAGCCTCGAAGCAGCCAGGTGGCAAGAACAGTGCTGAGAAAAGCGGGTGTTGACTGCGAACCGGCCCGTGGGGCGGCCAGAGCGGTTAGGATCTATTGAAATAATTTATACAGTAAAATAAAACCTCTCTAAGGATTAAAATAAAAATGACATGCAATCAAAAAGTGGGGAGAATAAAGGGAAAAAACTTATGAAATTTAACTATTTGCTTTAAAATATTTATTTCTTTTTGCCGCTAACCTCACCTTATACTTCTTTTCAAAACAAAACAGATATTGATTTCTAAGTTGTTTTGTATAGTGGTTTCTGATATTGGTATGGGGAACACTGGTTTCTTAAAATATATATTCATGTAATCAAAGAAAAGAAGGATAATACATGGAAAAATAACTACTACTTATCACTATTTACTTTATAAATAACTATTTATTTTTTGCTGCTAATCTCACCTTATACTTATATTCAAAACAAAACAGATATCGAATTCAAGGCTATTTTTTACTGTGCTTCGTGATGTACAATTTTGTGTTTTGTATGTATAAAAGCATTAAAACGCATTTATGCTCTCTTTTTTTTATACAAGTTGCCAAGTTTCACCAATAATAAGATTATTTGAGAGTTATGCAGGAAAATTCTTATTAATAAACTATTTTTGTTGATCAAATCATCCAGATGAAATAAGGGTTGAAATTTTTTCTTCAATGGCCAGTTTCACCCTCATTTCAGTATTCAGAATTTCCTGAAAGTTATCTAATCAGTAAAGTTGGATGCTGTAAAGAAGTTATTGGAAGCTATTTGTTTTAGATAATCGTTCCGTTTCGAAATCAATCCGCCCTTGATTCCATCTTATCATTATCTTTCAGATTTCCAGCCATACATACCAAGAGGTACGTATTGGCCTGTAGCACAATTCAGGTATACTAATCCATGTGTACATAGATGACACGTATCCTTATCTGAGGTCGTATTATACGAACACGAGTTGGTTATTCATCCTTTCCCCTCGATTTGAAAATTTACACGTTAACCTTTTTAATTGTTTTTTCCCTCTACTATCGAATTAGATCACACCTTTTGTTTTGGGAATGTGTTGTAGTGATTTATCTGAGAGTTTATATAACAGTTGAGATGTTTACGGATTCCGGGTATTTTTTTGCATCAGATAATAATGTCTATGAATGACTGATTTTTAATTAATTTTAAAATTACAAAAATTTGGTGCACGTATGACGTTTTGGCACGGCAGTTAAGTAGCTAGAACGTATCGCTAAATTACCTTTGTAGAGGGACGAGACTCGTGTTTAAATGGAATGCCGCTGTTGAAGAATCAATTCAATTTCAGGAACCATTTTTATTAGATGGCTAAGTTCCACGACACAGTACATTAAAAGGTACAAGACAAGACAGAGAACAACATCACAAGACAAGTACACAGTCAAGAAGAGAGAGAGGCATCATGGGAAAAACCCGGATGGCTCTAGTAGCGCCACCTACCATAAAAAGGAGAAGGCAGTGAATTGTAACCGCTGCACCTTAATAATTACTCGTTACTTTAACGGTAAGGTTGCTCGTGTGAGCGATTAAATACACTGACACGATCCATTATAACTGACATTACAACTACTTCTTATTGCTTGAAGAATTGGAGATAATTGTTTGCGAATTAACCAAACGCTTCTCCTTAAAGTGTGCGATTCTTCATATGGAATCCAGATGGCTATTAAGCATAAATTGTGACCTAATTCATTCAGATAATAAATAGGTTGAAAACTAACCTTTTTTTTTTGGTAGTATATAAACAATCTTGCATAATCGGACTGTTCATCAGAAGCTTCAATGAGTTAGATATGGCGCGTTGACTTTAATTTGAAATGTGATTACATGTGATCAAAAAGAAAACTGCTCGAATCCAATGATATCTTAGCAGCATTTCGGAAGAAAAAAACAGTAACATGACGAATTAGGATTACATTCTAACTGGTTAATCCTGCGTGAATTCGATAATTCAACTAACAACAGACGAGTCAATATCCTACCCAATTCATCTTTCTCCAGCCTATACGTTTTTAATCCTCTTCTCCCCTGGTTATCGCTCAGTGCCAATAATACTACCTCCACAAAGCTTTCCTTCTACGGTTAATACATAATCCTGGTGTTCCACTCCGTGTAGGGGTAGTGAATAGCACTTATAGCCCCGGTGTCCAAGGGCGGACACCTGCCGTGAGAAAACCGCCCCTGCCCAAGAAACCTTTCCAGTGTATCCATTATCGATGGTGGTGCCTACTGGCAGGGGTGGCCTCACCTACTGTTACCTAAGAGGACAGAATGAAGTGCTTTTGCCAGTTCTGCGCTCCATTCCTTAAAATATGGTGTGTGGAAAAGTAAATTGCAGGGTTTAGGGGGTTGGTTCGTGTGGTGAGAAGTGCCCGGCTTTTTCGGGGAGTACTTCTGGAAGTCACTGTTGCTTGCTGAGTTATTTCCGGGGTGATCAGTGGGTTGTGTAGTGTAGTGCGTTTTATGTTGTTTGAGCAAGGAAATAACGGGAAG
>BGPR01000297.1:91947-133728 GCA_013235015.1 Araneus ventricosus
GGGACGATCTCCTAAACTGCGGAATGGTCTGTCGATATGACCTCATTCGCGAGAGGTGTGAACGAGAGATAGTTCTGGTCGAGAGAGATACTAGATAAGCTGATAGCATGGCTGGTAGGAAAATAAACTTCAAAAGCGAACGAGTTCCTGCGGTGCAAAGTTCGATACGAATAGGAAGGTTGTTTACAAGAGGTCACACTCTTTCCTGTCGATCTACGTATTTGGGAAGGAACGGGTTTTAATGTGTACTTAGACCGGAGCCAGGTTGATGAGTCGTCTGAAGTTGCACGTGTGCTAACCTGATAGACAATGGTGTTGCAATGCAGCTGCCGACCTGCGTGACGCAAGTGGTAGGCTGTGGCAGGATTTATGTTAAGAGAGTGTTAAAAGAATATGTTCGTGATAACTAGAATAAAGTATTGTGTTTGTTAATCTTTAACCTTTTCAGATCGTTCTGCTAAATTTTTCGAAATGGTTAATTACGGCAATGATAAAAGCCTCCCAAAATTTTATTTTTAAACCTGTTTATGCTGCTTTCTGAGAAAAATTTGTTCAGGGTCTTTTCACCTTGAAGCACATGCTATAATTCTGATATTTATAAGTCAGAGCCCAGCTATGGCATTTTTGTATGAGCTATTGAGATAGCTGAAACATTTAAAGAAAAGTATTTGACAATTAAAGTTCGATTTTTCAAACACTGCAAATTTGTTTTCGTATTGCAAGTATGTAATTATGTTTGTATATTTGAGGTGAACTAATTCATATGCTTCTATTTTTTTCGCCCAAATTCTATTCTATTTTTTTGGTTTTTCGACCAAAAAATTACACTGAAGTGATTGTAACGTGAATTATGAATCAAATTTAGATAAATTTTCTAAATGGCTGAAGATAATTAAATAATACATTGGATTATTTATAACCGAAATTGCGAATGAAAAATAGCTGTTATGAAAAAATATTGTATTGCAGTGACTTAACTTTCGTCTCTATTTGAAATAAAGAATACGGCCTGTCGGGTCATACAATGGAGGGTTAGTGTCTGACCAGCAATGATTAATGTCCTTAATATTCAAATCCAACTCATGCCGAAATATATTGAGACAATGTAATTATACATTAATTTTCAGAATGTTACCAAATTACAGTATTTATATGTAACAGTACATGTAATTTTAAAAATTGTATTCAGTAAACGTTTATTAAGCTCGAATAGCAAATTTGTTTAATAAGGTAATATCAAAGGGTAAGAATTAAGTAAATAGGGTGGAAAACGCATTGTTTCTAGTGTGTTTCTATAGATCAGAAATAACATAGTCAAATAGAAATTGGATGTCCGAGAGTTGCTGGACTCATTGCAAAATTATGTTGGGAAAAAACTATGAAGGGGAAAAGGGAGTAAAACCGGATAGCTAAGACTCGAAGACCTATTGGAGCTAAACTATTCGACGTAGAGATTGCCAAATTTTATTATAATATTCATTGTTTAACGGAGTACAATATATCTTTCCTGAAAAGTCCTAGTTTCACTACTTTTTAAATAAATAATTTTTTTTATAGAAAAGGTCAGATCACCCGGTTTTACGTCACGGGTGGGGTAAAACCTGGTGCACATGTTAACTTTATGGGAAATTAGGAAAACTATATTTTCAATGGAAACGTGGCAAACTTTTTTATTTTATATTGTTAATTTAAGAACATTAATTACAAAATTCACATTTAAAGTAGTTGTCTTCTTCCTCCGTGCCACTGCAGATTTTCGCGGGCACAGCTAAGACAGTTTCTTGATTGGATCCACCCTTCTCATTTCTTTAAAATAGAAAATACATCATTACATTTGTCTCGTATCATCAATATTGTCTGGCCCGGTCTTTCACCACTTGGCATACCCGGTTTTACCCCTAGTGCAGAGGTTATAAAAAAAAAATAGAAACTATTGGACTAAATCCTTATTGTTTGATAGGGTTCCTTAGTAAACATACAAGAAGCTGGACTAAATAGAGTTTTTATAACTATACTGATTTTTATATAAGGATAGTTTAAAAACAAAAGAACATTAGAGAGTTGACGTCTTAAAACAAATCACCGACACAGACGCAGTGAATTCACCAGCAACAACATGGCCTAGTAAAGTGTAATTCAGAATCTGCCTGTCCGGTAGAGAGCCAGAATCAAGGAAACAGCTGTTAACCCACCCTCCCCCACAGTGTTTATTTTTCATTGTCGCATATTGCTAACTCGCTTTCTAGATTTTGATTTATTCCTTGAATCGCATAGAAGCTTATAATAGCTGCTCTTAATTTCATGTCTTCATTAATTCATTCCAATGGGTGACATGAATTCAAGTATCGCTTTGTCGTACTCCGCAACCAAGGTAACCCACCAATCTCGTATCGAGACTTACTAATTTTTATGCATAGATTATAAGGTAGTATAGGCATTTTATTTCTGTTCTTCAACATTTTTAAAATAATTTTATAATCTGCCCCATAATTCTCGGGTGATCTCGATTTCGGGCTTCATTAGAATACAGTAGAGTCGCGATAATTCGAGGTGGACGGGACCGTGCCTGCCTCGAACTATCGAAAACTCGAATTATCGAAATCATAAAAATTAATAGATAAATAAATGGAAATAAAAGCAATTTTTAAATTTCAGTGTAGTATATTTAAATGGAAAATGTACTTGCATATTATTTATTACATTACTGCCGAGAGCAACAGGTTAATTATATCTTAAAATAATTGTCAATTGTTTTTTGTTGAAACACATTGCTCCTATACATCGATCTTATATGTATCCCGTTTTCTTTGGAATGGGGCTTTTCTGCAGGTTGCCTGGGGGTGCGCAGTGGACACATGACCTGTCGAACAACAATAAAAACCAGATGTAGTAATTCTTTCACGTGTTGTGTATGTGTTGGTCATTATTTGGGAGCTAAACTGATTTTTTCCCCACTAACTCGGGTTTATGGAAAACTCGAACAATCGACACTCTACTGTAGTGTTCCTGGCATCTGCTATAAGCATCCCAGATGTGGCCTACGAGTTTTAATGAAACTGATCTCGATATTTCCAATAATTTCTAAAGTATTTTTTTACTTTCTCGTATACGAAGTATACAAAGAGAAAGTATTGTAATCGTCAAAAAATTCGAACTCGAGATTTTGACGAATCTCCACGTTTTAGACATCCCTGATTCCGAAAAACACAATTTTGGAATTATGTCTGTCTGTGTGTCTGTGAACACGATAACTCGAAAACTATTAGAGCTACGGAGATTAAATTTGGTATGTGGTCTTTAAACATAATTTGTAGGTTTCTATCACATTTTGGGCAAAATCCGTCAACGGGAAGTCTGTCTATCCGTATGTCCGCGGTCATGTGAACACTATAACTCAAAAACTTGAATAGCTAGATAGATAAAATTTCGTACACAGTTTTATCGGCATGAATGTAGGTCCGTATAAAATTATGGGCCAAATCCGTCAAAGGGTTGACTGTCTGTCGGTCTGTATAATCGCATACTTGTTCAGTTTTGAAACTAACTCCCTGCGCATGCCTACTGGTGCGTATTGGAGAGAGAACGGACGCTCCGAAACTTGGCAGTTTGCCAAAAACCAATTCTGGAGCGTTTTTGTAAGGAAGCAAACATTTAGGGAGTCTCGCCAGGTTCTGTTGCGCAGAAGAATGCGCAGGGGATTTGAATTTGTTTTAATCCTTCAAACCACGCGTGGTTCCAACTTTGGTTTACTTGCGACGGAAGTTTATTTGACGTCTTTTATTATTCTAGTTTTCTCTACATGTGGTAGGAGTATACGAGAAAGTTTAGGGGAGACCACTCCCGCTGGTTTTTCATTGCTTCTCGAATTACATTTGGCTGCCTTATATAAAATCCTATTACCTGCATCTTGTTCTATACACTTTTTAAAAAGCCTCTCTTAATGCCGAAACGGTCCGCAGAGTACTCGGTTGTCCGCCCACTCTCTTATGTTGATACTCGCAACATCTTCCTTCTCCCAGATCTTTTATTCATCCTCTCCAGCAGCGGCACGAAATGCAAACGAGTCCTCCAGGTAAGAGGGAGGCAGGCGACAGTTTGGCCGTGATTTAAATCGAGAACGTAACGAATCGTAAGAGGGGGAACGACGTCTTCGTATTATTTTAAATCTTTCTGCCTTGCGATGTTTTTGAGGGTTGCTACTTTTAGTGGCGTCCGCGTGTTGTTTGCACAGGTAAGCGCGAAATCGGGGTCGTCATTCCGATGGCAAAAAACGCAGCATCCTGAAAGTGGAGCGGGTCTGCGGAAGCTCTTTGTTCTCGCCTAAGAAGGTAGGACCCGGGTGCTTACTCGGAAGAGAATTTGTTTTTCTTTGCCTGTCCCTTTCCCTCACGTTGAGTTTTGATTTTTTTTTGAATGATTCGGAATTTCTTTTGCGAAGTAGTGTCGTAGGTTATAATTATGGACAGTAGAAGGGGAGTCGGCATTATTTTATTTATTATTTGTTTATATTTTTAATGTCACGGTAACGTGGTACGAAAATATCAGTTTCGTTATCAGAAGTTTGATATTTATTTCTCAAAATTTGAGTTTCGGTTTAGGCAGGGATCTAATTGTGTTGGAAAATTTATGGGGACTGAAATGTTATCACTTTTAAGGCCGAAATAAAATAATACACACGGCAATTGAGGGGGTTGGCTGCATACCTATAATGTCGTGGGCATAATGCAGAAGAGTCTAATTTGAAAAACTGCTGAAATCAGCGAGGAAAAAAATTAATAAACGATCTCATTAAACGTATTCGGAGTTACTGTGGGTTGTTACAACCATTTCCACTTCAGTTATTTTTTTCAATTTATCCCAAAGATATTAGTTTTCTTATATTTAGTATCGTAAATAACTTTTTATTAATGTAACTTGTAAAAGAAATGCGACTTAAATCGCTTAATATCCACAGAAAAAAGTGTTATTTATTCATAATCATTGCAGAGTGAATATTTGTTTTTAGAACATCGTTTTTATTCACTTTGTAGTACTGGAATGTAATATAACGATAGTTCAAAAAGTAGTTTGCTTTAGGGTTTAACACTCTGTTCTTTTGGCCGTGCACTGGAAAGCAGTGGTCGCGATATTTGTTTTCCTTCATTTTTTCAGTACTGAATCAGTTTCGGTTGGAATTTGATGGCATTTATTTTATAGCATTTTAGAAACAGAAAATTTTCCTTCTTATTACATTTTTCTATGAAATAGCCACAAAACTATTGTGAGGGTGGAGGAGTTTTCCTCAACTATAGTAATCGCACTGCCCTGGTAACGAAGGTTTAGGCAGCAAGAACTGAGAATAGTCTGTACTTGTGATGTATGTCTGCTGCATCTTGAATTTGATGGTGGGCGGAAACTTCACTTTGGTGTGGTATTGAAGTTTCGAAATAGGATAGCATCTCGGGTGCCATCCTTGATTATGTGCTTCTTCTCTGATGGATATCTTGTAATTATCAATTTGAAGTGTTTATCTCATGATTTCTTTTGACGTCAAAACGTCTTTCCGCTCTTTACAGTGATAATCGGTCGAACTTTCTTGTGTGACAGAATACCGTCAGATTTGAATCGCTAATAATATGAAAAGAATGGTTGACCCCACAACGGATAGATCATATCTGTAAGAGTTTGTCGCATAGTATTTGTTTTGCCTGTCACGTCATCGTACCACAGTAGGCTCAAGCGCGTGATTGTTATGAATTAGCTTTATGTAAGGATATAAATAAGTGTATCGTGGAAACGCGTTTAGCTAGGAGGCTGATTCTGGCGTCATTTTACAGAACTTGAGGAGTATTACTAGGACCCAAAGTGAGACAATAAAAATATTTATCAGAATATAAGTAAAAATCGGTATTAAATTAAAAATTTCAAACTCCGCAAGGTTATTATAACATGCAGAGTTTTCTTTCGAATTGTACGAAACTTACAGAATACTTGACAATACGTAAAAGAAACATTGTATTAAAATTTGAATTCAAAAAGTTAAATATGACGGGAAATATGAGCATTTGTAGTAAATGTTTTATTGCGCAATGTAGTTCTATATACTGTCAACAAATGGCGCCATCAAAAGCTACTCTAAATAAAGCATAATGCGCAGTTCGGGTCCGCGCCGTAGATTTTTCGAGAAAACGTCGGGATAAAATCATAAAACAAGTATTTCGTATTAATATGTAATTTAATTATCAATCTCTTTAATACAATATTTACACAGAGTAATGGTTACAAAATAGATAAATCACAAGCAACCACAGATACTTGCTGCATGCGATAAACTTCTGATTTATCTATTCTGTAACCATTATACTACTCTGTTCTGTGTAAATATTGTATTAAAGTGATTGATAATTAAATTACATATTAATACGAAATACTTGTTTTATGATTTTATCCCTACGTTTTCACGAAAAATCTACGGCGCGGACCCGAACTGCGCCTTTATGTTTTGTTGTATTTGTTCGTTCATCTTTTTTAATTTAAAATAATATCGAAAACTTAATGTGCTACAAGGAAATTCTGAATTTACACTATTTGTGCTGTTGTTTAGTGTTGAATAAAACTGTAAAAATTTCAATAACTTACTGCTTCTGATTGTGATTATTTTCATAAACTGCAGCTTTTTAAAACCGGATCCTATCCATTGATTGTATTTAGAGATATCTGCGTTTTAGTGTAAGACATGCATGTCTTCAGACTTGAAATATATTTAGAAAGATAAAAATAAAGAAATCTTGAATAAACATCGCTTTTCCTTTAAACGGACTCTGGAAAAAAAAAAAGAACGGTTTCTTTTGAATCCTTAGTTAAAACGGTTCCCTGCGAGTCAGTCGGTTGTGAGCTTCATTGATTAACCGGTACATTAGGTTTACCTTCCTAAAATAAATGCTTCGTTTAAACCGTCTTCATTTTCTTCATTCAGAAAGCCTCTTTTATAGCCGACTACATTTTATTTGCAGGCACAAGCGCTTAAATTATTCACCATGAAAAGCAAATGATCTGGATTGTTGGCTGCACTGCCTTCTTTTGTTTATTTCAACATTCTTATCTTCCTTCTAATTAAAATGTAAGAATACATAGTATCATGCATGGAAATGAAAAAAAACAGAGACTGATATGTCTGCTGTAATTTTTTTCCCAGCATTTAACGGTCTTTATATATGATTTCCCTGTGTAGTCACTAAAAAAAGTATTATTACTATGATTTGTTTTGGCAACGTTTCAGAAAGAGTTGGGTGATTCTAGCAAATTTTGCTGTGAAAGCATTCAAAAATTTGCAACAAAGAAATTTTATAAAATGGAAAATGTTTATTTTTTAATTTATTGAACAATCCATCAAAATTATGTGTTTTGAAAATGAATTTAATTACTTGGGTCATGGTATTTTTAATTTGGTCAAGAATAAGTTTAGTGAATCGGGAATTGAACTTGTAAAAGAGTACTTATGTATTTAACTTGTGAGGTTTAACAAGAAATGGCATAAGCTTTTTTTTTAATGAGAAGTGAAGGAAATAAGTATTATTTACTATGCAGCGCACTTTCAGAAGAAAAAAAATTAATTTAATATATATATATATATATATTTGAGATGAACAGATGAAAAAATAGTTTTCTGTTTTTCGTGCTTTATATAATTAATTCTGTTAGAAAGTTTATTGTGAGGAGATTTTGTTCTAACAAAAATATATTGCCACCATATCCGACGACATAATGCCCTAAGATCATCCTTTTACACGAAAGGTACTGAAGTTCAATGTTTTTTTATGTCTTTACTCGCAAAATCATATTTAAAAAGCCATTTTGTATGTTGCATTGTATAAATCAGAATTCGGCGCATTTATGCAATTAAAAAAAGAGCCACAATCTAATAAATGTCGGATACATTATTTTTAACTGTGCTTAAGTGTGTATAATTTTCCTTTAAAAATTGATGACTGAATTTCGCAGCATAATGGAAGATTTCTAATGCAATAATTAATTTCGGAAAAATGCAAAAGAAGAATTTTTTCTGTTATGTTTTACGAAAAGGGTTTTATTTCTAAATATGTACTTTGGAGTTGATTCCTTATTTTATAACTACGGCTATTTGTTCGTTAATTATATTTCTCATAAATGGCTTTTGCCGGGGCCACTTTTGAGAATAGGCACAAACTTTTAGCGAGTAAAGCTAACTGAAGATCTCAAATTGCGATCGAGCAATGGAGTTCCTTTCTCTCAATTTTTTATTGTGTTGTTAACTGCTTATTATTAAACTTCTAGTGCACTGTTCATTCAATTCCGCTGGCAATTTTGGTTAGAAATCAGAAAAGTTTCGAAAGATAATAGTTTAATTAAAATTATAATTATTAAATTGGAATTAATATAAATTACTAGGAAATATAAATAACCTACGAACGCTCAACCCCTCCGGATTTCTGCCGTTTCGTGATTGTGTAACTCCTTGTCTTCAGCCGCGTTCTCACGGCCTGTCTTTCCACAAGTTCCGTACGCGGTTCGCGTTATTTCCCATCGTCGGAACAGGAAGAATCGATGTGGCTCGTGGGCTTGTAAGCGCATCCGTTCACTCGAGCCACGCGAAGTAAGAGTTGCAAAGCCACACGCCGTAGGAATGGCACCACTGGTCGGAATTCCACCGACCACAGTCCACAAGTACGAACCTCGAGCGACTCGAGGTTTGGCCAAGCCACACGCCGTCGGAACAAGGTTTCCTCCATCTAGTCAGCCGTCTGCTAAATTAATAAAAAATAATAAAATGAAAGAAATGAAATTAATACTAGCTTTTTACTGCCATCTATGGGGGAACGGTAATGTTTTTATAATTTGCAAATTTTAACTAACATTTTTAAAACACCATAAATCTTTGAAATTCCAAGAAAATTACATTCAACCCTGATGAATTCTGAAAAGAATGATACCTAACAAGTATCTGTTGGATTTAAAATAAACCCGATATATTGATCTTTATAAAAATGTAGCAAAATTCGACTTTTCGTATGGAGAGAATAGATGGTATGTCTTCACAAACAGAATCCATCGATATAAGTTCATATTCAAAATTAATGATTTAAGATATGCTACTTAATTAATGAGTTGTGAGATCGCCTGTAGCTAAAATGTTAACAAAAATCTTGCAGTCAGTTTTAACATTTAGCGTCAGTTAATCTAATTTAAGCACATTTTCACAATGAGTTGTTTAAATTCGTAAATAAAAAACCGGATTCATTTTCGCCGAAGTTTGAAAACGTGTTTGAAATCCCCTTCATAATGCTCTCCAAACGATGCTTGAAACGAGCTCAATTATTTCAACGGTACTTCACGAGCTCGAGCAACTTCCAGCTACCTACAAACAGAAATAGTGACGTATCCATTAAACTGGAAGTGATTTTTTTTATCCGAATCCATTACACTTAACTACGCTATTCTTCTTCTCAAAAAGCAACATCAATCCGCCAATAACGAAGCGAGAAATGAACTCCCATCAAAAAACCACGAAATTCACTTCTCGAAATCCCAGCTCTAATGAAGGCATCATCAGCGATCTCTTTTTGAAGGATGTATTTCTCCTCCTCCTCCGAGGAGCACGTGTATCGGGAGAGGAAAGATGGATTGGGATTTTTTGAAGGCAGGTGCCAGGTAGACGCTTCTTCTTGGCTTCATGCCAATCTCAATAGCCGGCCCTCAGCCTTGCCTCCTTGGCACTGGTCTTGTATATGGTTTAATGCCTTTTTGTGCTTAAAAAAGCCGTGCTGGGCACTATCAAGGTCAGTTAATCGACAAGGTTGCGCTAATACTAGCGGTGTGTAACTCCTTCGCGTGCAATGATATGCCTTACTTTTGCAGCGAATAACTGAATTTTTATTTATTTAAATTTGTAAATAAGTTAATGTTGCAAATAATTTAAAAGACAAAAATCACTTGGACAAGCTTAACATATGTGCGGTATACGAATTAGATGCAATATCAAATATAAACACAAACCGTAACTGTGCTTGCTCTAGGCCAGAGATTTCCAACCTGTGGTACGCGTACCCCTGGGGTACGCGAAGGATCAGTTGGGGGTACGCGAACTCAAAGTTGGTAATGGTGGACACAAGAAAATATAAGGGATTAAAAATTTTGCAGAATTTTGTTTCCCCACGTTCGTGTAAAAAGTAAAAGTTATGCAAGTCCTAAACGTATCTTCCAAATAAGAAAAAAGGAAGTGTAATTTTTAGCTATCCTTATAAGTTCACACGAAATTATTACAATACCGATTTCATTTGCTTTGACGTTGAACTAATACTATTGTCAAAATGGAATAAAATGTAGAATCAAAAATAAGTACAGTTGAACCCGCTAATCCGAAATTCCAGTTAATCTGAACCGATTTTATTTTCGAAAATTATATGTAATTGAAAAGATTTAAATATACATGCTAAAAACAAAAAAAGTACTTTTTCAGCATGCATAATTTTGTACACATTAAAGAAACTAATGCAATTCGCCGTAAGACAAGGTCACTTCATACAGGAGCACATCCATTATTCTAATGAAAATGGGAGACATTCTCTTTCTATTGCTTTTGAATGAAAGAATTCAAGAGATAGTAGTACTGAGTACTTATAACTTACATTTTTTAGCACACATCTTTTTCTTTTCTATTTTTATCGGAATTTCGGGTAATCCGAATTTTTTGTAATCCGAACAGGCACCGGTCCCAATTAGTTCGGATTAGCGGGGTTCTACTGTACTACAAATATTATAAATTCCACTCATTTGACTCTTAAGCTCACCTAGGTCCTAACATTATTGATAAAAACGTCTTTGTGTGTGTGTATAAACGGATGGGAGGGACATGACAGTAGGGGGTACGTGAAAATAAAAAGACTAATCAAGGGGTAGACGAGGGAAAAAAGGTTGGTAACCCCTGTCTAGACAATGTTTTTACCATAAAAGAATAAGTGAACGTTTTCTTCAGGCATGTATTAACATATCGAACTTATCTAAACTGGTAAGTAAATCAAATTCTTGAATTAAAATTTTTATGTTGGGTAATTCGAGAAAAAATTATTTTTAAGTTTCCCACTTTCAAAGTGTTAATCATCTTGGTTGCCCTTTACGTTCTTGCATCGAATGACAGAATCTTTGATACTTAAATCTGTATTAATAATAGTAGTAATTAATTTAAAAGACAAGAATCTCTTGGACAAGCTTAATTATCTCGGGTGTCCCTTACATTCTTTTTATGGATTGAAATGACAATAAATCCCTCAACTAGGATGTATCGTCTAATTAGAAGATTAAATAAATTCGTAGGTCAAGGAGTTAGCCATAAATATGGCACAGTATAGCCTGATCTCGCTTTTGTGCCATGAAAATTTAATATTAATTCCAATTTACAAATGGTGAGGTAATTTGATTGTAATGGAAAGCTAGTGAGACCTCGACTGACTTGCGCATATAGACGTAGTTATGCAATTAGATACCGGCTACCATTTTATATATTTCAGATTAACTATTGAAAACTTAAATCCGTAAGTCTCGCGCCCTTCATATTGACGTGCATCGAATTATCGCATTTTTAGGCTTACGTAGAATCCATAAGCATTTCAAGTATTCTATGCATAAGCACCTCAAGTATTCTATGCATAAGCATCTCAAGAATTCTATGCGTAAGCATCTCAAGAATTCTATGCGTAAGCATCTCAAGTATTCTATTAGATGAATGAAAATGGCAGCCTCTTTCCACAACAGGAAGGGTCATCTTATTAGATAGCAAAGAAAATGCGATCCGTAAAGGATTAAATTACATGTAGTTTGTCGTCCAAATATGAGCCAATTGTAATCCGTTGCTCAATAGATTACTTAAAATGTAGTAATGAATTTGCTCCATAAGATTTTTTTCCTTGACGTTTTTGCCAAAGTAGCTGTATCAAAATGCTGTTTTGGAGTTGGTATTTTGTAGCATAACTACGTTCTTTTTGGTTTGCTATCCTAATCTTAAATTTGTAATATAAAAAATCTCATACAGATTAGATTATAAATTTCGCTCTGGTGTGGTCCGTAAGTTTGGAGAGAGGGGTGCCAGCTCAGGTGTCGTCCTCGTCATCTGACCGTGGTTCAAAATTATGAGGTCCATTCCAAAATAGCCCTCGTGATTCTTCAAAATAACTAACAATACAATAACTAAACTATAAATTTCGATTCTTCTAGTAACGCCCAATCTTAATTTAATTAGAAGTTCGGTAAAAATTGTAGAATTGAATACATAATAAGAAAAAAGAATTTGTTTTATCATAATTAAGAACTTTCTGCCTTTGGAGTAATTCAGATGAAGTGCCGTATAACAAGCATTTGTTATAACGAGTTAGATGTATTACCAGGATAACATTAAAATTTCGTTATTTAATGCATTTTTAGCAACTTAACTTATGAACCCGTGCGTCACTCGTGCATCTAAATATCGTATTTCTGAACTTCTGAACTAAAATTATGCCATTCATAGCCGTTATAATTCAATATGAAATTTCGCGAGATGCATGCACTATATACCCAAATGTATCCGGACACTTTCAGATTTTCATATTTTTTAGAATTTATCCGGAAAGGTTGAACTGACTGCCTTTAAACTTCGACCACGTGAAGAATAGACTGTAACTCGCATTTTACACTGAAGATTCGGTCCGGAGGGCAATTAGGGGATCGCCTACAAACTGATGAAGGCAAAAACGTTTTTCGTCCACTCCGCTTCACATAATACTGATAACAAGATGAAACTTTCAGAAATGGTAATGTTTAATGTGCATAATATTTACAGGAATTTTCGTAAACTCAGCATATATATTTTTTGGAGGATATAAAGGTTTTCTTAAAAAATCCCAAATTTCTCCACCTGTTTTTTTGCTTATAATGTGCAGAGGTTTCTCTTATATTATACGAAAGTTACAGAAAGAATGAAAATCTGTTAGAGAAGCATTTTGTAAAAATTTGGAAAAGAATGTGTGAATATTACAGGAAATATGAGAACGTTTAGTAAATAATGTTTTGCTGCGCATGCACGAAACATAGCGTAATTTTTCTTTCACAATTTTAAAGCCATATAGAGGGACTCTTATGCTAAAAAAATCATTTCAATATCATTAATATTCAAAAAGATATCGGCATTACAACGAGCAGAATTTTAGCTCCTGTCGAAGAGAAGCTAAAAGATGAGGGGTTGTACACAAATTGATATTTTTTAAACTTGTATCTTTAAATAGTTATATTGAATTGTATAGTGTTTAGAATTTGCTGAATACCCACGAACACTTCTAATATTCGCAACAAATAAAAAAAATATATGTTTGTAGAATTATTAAAATATTTTAAGGAAAGAAATTAATTAGATAAAAAAAAGTCGTTTCGCTAAAAGAAATATATTTAAAAATATCGTTTGGCCGTAAAATTGTAATATGTAACTTGTTAATAATCATGTAAATAATATAATTAAAGTAATACAATTTTTGTTATTTATAGTGCCTAATTAGCTGGAATTTAAGTTATGCACGTAATTGATAAGTGTTCATGGGTATGCAGCAAATTCTAACCACTAAACAATTCAATATAACTATTCAAAGATTTAAGTTTAAAAAATGGCAATTTGTGTACAACCCCTCATCTCTTAGCTTCTCTTCGACAGGAGCTAACATTCTGCTCGTTGTAATGCCGATATCTTTTTGAATACTATTGATATTGAAATGATTTTTTATATAAGAGTCTCTATATATATGGCTTTAAAATTGTGAAAGAAAAATTACGCTATGTTTCGCGCATGCGCAGTAAAACATTATTTACTAAAAGTACTCATATTTCCTGTAATATTCATATATTCTTTTCCAAATTTTTACAAAATGCTTCTCTATCAGATTTTCATTCGTTCTGTGAGTTTCGTATAATATAACAGAAAACTCTGCATGTTATAAGCATAAAACAGGTGGGAAAATTTGAGATTTTTTAAGAAAACCTCTATATTTTCCCAACTATTTGAGCTGAGTTTACGAAAATTCCTCTAAATATTATGCACATTAAACATTACCATTTCTGGAAATTTCATCTTGTTGTCAGTATTCTGTGAAGCGAGGTGGGCCAAAAACGTTTTTGTCTTCATCAGTTTGTAGACGGTCCCCTAATTGCCCTCCGGACCGAATCTTCAATGTAAAATGTGAGTTACAGTCTATTCTTCACGTGGTGGAAGTTTAAAGGCAGTCATTTAAACTTTTCTGGAGAAATTCTAAAAAATATGAAAATCTGAAAGTGTCCGGATACTTTTGGGCATATAATGTATACCTCTCAAGTATTCTGTGCAATCTTAGTTAAATCAAAACGCCTACACATTCGAAGAACAAATGTTTTCCTAGATAGTAGATGAAAACTGAGCAGAAAACTGGTTAAAATTAATGTGATTATACTAAAAACAATCAATGATTAATTATAAAATGGTTTAAAATATTTTTAAAAAACAAAAACACATTTTTTATTATGATTTCTGTATTAAATCATTTCTTTTTTAGATTCGCTTTCTTATAGAATAAAAAAGTTAGCATGAAGGAAACAATACCTTTTATCTTTTTACTGTAATCTACGGAAAAAAAAAACTTTTAAATTATCAGTGAGTAAAAGTTACAAATATGTTCTAAAATTTTTGCATTCTTTTCTTTTATAATAGTGCCATTCGCAAATGCTTTATCATTCTGGATTAGTTTCTCGAACCTTCCGATTTGTCTTAATAATTTCTAATACGACTTCTGTACTCTTAACTCTAGTTACTCATTCCATAAATTAAACATTTATGCGGAAGAATCAAATGAAAGCCCTAACTACTAACACAAGAATTTTACGGTCATTTATTTCTATGTCCGCTACCAGTTATTTACAATTGCATTTTATTCAACATTGCTCTTATGTTTTAAACGCAAAGTTCAAATTAACAGATTAGTTAAATTTGATAATACCTTAACTGCATCTCCTTCCATCTGAATTGCCGGTGGTTCTTGATAATCAGTTGCTCTTTCCGACTGAATTTATATGAATGGCCGCAGTTTTACCGAAATACCCTACTTAACATCTCCTTGTATATCATGAAATATGTCAAGTTACTCTGCAGAAGTGCGATTCAATAAAATTGGGATATTTTACCTTAAATCGGCCTGAAGTCGTTCATCCCGATCGTGTCTTGAGGTACTTTCCGGAGTGGTAATTCCCCCATCCCCTTCTCGGAAAATGTATTTATGTTTATTGTTAGACGCGGCGCAGCCATCGTTTGCCGTAATTACTCGCACGTCCCTTACATGCACCCTTTTCCCCACCAATTCCTAAAAGGAACGTTATCTTCTCAACTATTAGGAGGAAGGAGCACAGGAGCATGCCGTATTAGATCTCCAGACCTCGGTCCATTTCCTCTTTCTTTTCCTGCAGTAAAGGTGCTTCCAGATAGGTGAAGCTTCTCCTCAGTACACATACCTTCTGGTCTTATCTGGAGGTCCCAGGTGGTCAGAGGCGGGTTCTTATCGGGACCTGGAATCTCCCCGGTTTATGACCAGGCGTCATCAGCTGTGGATGGTGTGCCTTCTCCCTCCATACAGCCCCTGCACGAATTCTTTCTGGGGTTGCGGGAGGAAATAGGCCTTTGCACCACCCCTCCTTCTATCGATCCAGATGGAAAAGGTGGGGGGAGGAAGGTGGAAGAAGTTACTGTCCGTCCACCCCCGCGTCGAACAACCCTTCTCTCTCGGTGGTCAACCAGTGCCAGGCTACTGCGCAAAGGTAATTAGGCTTTGCCATGGATGGTAGAAATATTTCATCAATCGACTTTTCCTTTAGTTTCCTTCAACGTGTGGTTCCAAATTGTTTTTGGGCAGCAGTAAGTGTCGGTGGAGGGCAAAAAAGAGAGTTGTGATGAAAAAAATCTGGTGGCGGAAGATGGAATCGTGAGGAAAGTTTATGGATTTGATGCCGAGATGCTCCTTTTGAGACCAGCTATAATATCCGCGTTATCAACTCGGTGGTAATGTTGCTAGCTTGTATTAAGAAGAGAAATTTTCGAGAATCATTGTATATAATTTTGAGATTTGTATGTTTTTTTTTTTGTATTTGTATTCAAGGCCTTTTGTTTTAAATCTCTCAGAACAGGAACGGAAATTCTAGTTGTTTTGTAAATACGTAAAATCGAAATAATAATATTGATGTTAATTAGATAAATAAAATCTATTATTCAAAAGGACATGGGTACCCCTGGAAGTGATGAATATGTGAATTTGTTTGTTTTATAAGATAATTGTTTGTTGGCAGAATTTCGAAATAAGTTATCTGAATATCTACTGTTTTTAATGCAGTGACTTATTAATAATACTCATGTCCTTTTGGTATAAAAAAATAGTACGAAATGTCCGATAGAGCGATTATTTATGGTGCGGTTATTTTACTTATGAGACGGTGGCATCATAGTCATGCTACCGAATGTACAGTAATTAAATATTAGTAATATTCAATTATAATGATATTCTTTCAAAATTTTCCAGCGGTATCTTTTTGTATAGTTTGGTGATTTGCAATTGGTCTGAAAACATTTAAATGGAGTCATCAAACCCTTATTTACCATCTCAATTTAAGCCCATTAATTAGAAAAAAACCTTATAAACAACTTTATAAAGTGATCATTCCTGTTGCGAACGCAAAAATTGTGTAAGTGTAGTGTAGAAAACTGACTACCATACTTTGTTAAGCTATGGTTGACGTAGAAATTTTAGTCTACCAATGTAACTAAGCAATATGTGGTGTTTTCCCGGATAATTCTTCTTCAATCAACACTCTACATCAGTGCCTTTAGATTTAAAATGATCACATAAAATTTTATTTTATTTATATTCCCACCTTTTTTATTTCATTTTTCTTTTTCCGTTTAGCTTCACCCAACAAAGTACATAAAAGATGGCTTCCTACAAAATAAAATGCCGAATCATTCAGCTCCTTACCAGCTTCTCCAACAACAACCACCCCCTGTTTACTTCCATCAGCTTCGTTAATACCGAGCCAGGTTATCCGATTTTGGCCCGATGCGTCACAAAACATTACTTTTCCAGGGAGAGAAATAAAAGGGGACACCTTCATAAAAAAGAACAAGAAGAGGGGACGAGGAGGGATGGAATGAGAAAGGAATCTCGTCCCGACAGGTGAAAGACACCCACGTAAAAGGACAAGACGACAAGGGAAGGGGGGACAGGGCTAGGTATACGCCTTGGATCCCGAATCCTTTAGATTAAAGGCTTGACACCTCATGACAGCGTACACGTATTAGATATTGTAAGGAATTGTATTGACAATTTCGATCAAGGCCCTCGCCCGCCCTCCCCCCGCTGCATCGGGGGTGGCGGAGGAAAGTTGGAATGTGACAAAGTGACGGTTGTCAATAGACGAGGCATCTTCGCCTCTTTCCCGTCTTGGACAGGTCTCGTATTGTTGAGAAGATTGTGTTTCGGATTTTAAAGGTGCATGTCTTCGCCCCGTGTCACCCGGAGTTGTTGTGGAGTGGGCTGCTGTGTCTCTCTTTAATTCGCCCTCGTGTCCAAACAACATATTGATGCGCGATTAATTAGCGACTTCGGCGGTGACGAGCTTGATGAAACTCGTTAATGGCGGTCGGAAGAGAGGGAAATTAGCTTTTTGCTCTGGGGGAAATTGATTAGCAGCAGTGTGGGTCTTATGTAACATGTTCTAATAAGTATTAGTAGTGATTATGTTTCAACGGCTATGTGTTTCGGTTCTATGAAGAAAGTTATTCACTGGATGCAGTATTTTTTTGGTTACTATAGTAAAAAGGTAAAAGTTCAATAAAATTTTTCACATAATAGTCAGTTAAACTGCAGTAGAACCCCGCTAATCCGAACTAATTGGGACCGGTGCCTGTTCGGATTACCCGAAATTCCGATAAAAATAGAAGAAAAAAAAAAGATGTGTGCTAAAAAATGTAAGTTATAAATACTCAGTTCTACTATCCCTTGAATTCTTTTATTCAAAAGCAATAGGAAGAGAATATGTCTCCCATTTTCATTAGAATAATGGATGTGCTCCTGTATGAAGTGACCTCATCTTACGGCGAATTGCATTAGTTTCTTCAATGTGTACAAAATTATGCATGCGGAAAAAGTCCTTTTTTTTGTTTTTAGTATGTGTATTTAAATCTTTTCAGGTAATCTTTTCAATTACATATTATTTTTGAAAATAAAATCGGTTCGGATTAACCGGAATTTCGGATTAGCGAGGTTCTACTGTATTTTGCAATTTGAAGAAGGTGCCTTTTTAATTTCGAATGATGGATTTTTAGAAATATATTTCAATAATTACATCTTTTTATTTACGTAGTGCTCCGATAATATATTACTTTATTTTGTATAATGCAATTTATGAATAATTTATAAACGCAAATTGTTCACTACAGTCACTGTCTCTATTTTCCCTCTCGGTTTTCTTTTCAGACTCAAATATTCGTTAATATTTACTTTCAACTAAGTTTATCTTGCTTTTTACACTTAAAAGACGTAAAATATTTTTGTAATGTGAATAATATATGAACACTCATAATAAGCAACGATCTTAACCGATAGAAATAATACGATGCTGCCTACTGTTGATGGCAAATCTAATTCGTTTCTTTCGACTTGTATTATTTATCACAAACTGCAATAGTAAAATTATTTATTATTAAATGCTGAAGAAAAACATTTTTTTATTACAAATTGTGGTAAAACATTAACCGTGTTGTTGACACGTAATATTCGTAGGAGCATGTTCAAAAAGGATTTGTATGGATGATTTACGAATTCAAAGTCATTCACTCTGATTCTGGCTAAATAAAAATCGGAAATTAATATTTTCTTAAATAGGGAATAATGCACTTCTCCCACGTTTCAAACCAAAATTCGCCACTTCTGAGATGCATCTGAGTGATCAGCTGCAAATCACCAGGTCCTGCATTTGGACGGCGTCCATTCGCTTTCCGTCGAGTTTTTATTGGGCGTTTTGGAGTGAATGAGTCGTCAGCGAGCCAAGAGCAACTGCTGGGGATGGAGACAAATGAGGCAGACGAGCGATCCTCTTAACTAAATTCCTCCCCCGGGAGCTCTTCGTTAACCTTTCATTTGTGGGGGCTATTCTTTTACGACTCCGCCGGCCTTCTTTCTGGCCTTTTTGCCTTTGTCACTCCAGCGACTGCCGCTCTTGGCTTGATTTTGTGCAGGAACTCCGAGGAATGTTTGCGTCTGGATTTATTTGGAACCGTAAATTTATTTCTGACTTTATTGCGAATGCGAGTCTGCTGGCTGCCCTGAAGAAAGTGACTTGTGTCTCTAACGGAAATGAATCAGATTTTGCCGAATTCACTGGTTTTGTTGAATAGCAATGTGCTATTCCATCATTAAAGTACAATCTGATCCATTTAAACTGTTTTTCGATATTGCCCCTCTTTTAAAAATTTTGAAATCATTTACTTACAGTGATGGCAATTGAGGGGGGGGGGGTTAAAAAATTAATGGACATTTAAAAGTACCCCAGAGTATAGGGGTAGACAACAAATTTGAAAATTTACTTTCAAAATTAGTTAGCTTTCCCGGACACTATTGTTGTTTTTTTTCTTATAATTCCTAGTTTTAGGCGGTTAAAATGATATAAAAATTTAATGTTTTACACAATATCCCGATTAACTCTCCGTTAATCGGGATACTATTTTTAATAAGAAAACAGTGGCGGCGACTCGGGTGGCGACTGCTATATTTAATAAGTAAACAGTGGCGACTGCTATTTTTTAGTAAGTAAACGGTGGGTAACCAACTCGGAAACTAGATATTTAATAAGTAAACAGTGGCGACTTCTATTTTTTAATAAGTAAAAAGTGGCAACTTCTATTTTTTAATAAGTAAATAGTGGCGAATCGGGTGGCGACTGCTCCTCTCTCTCGAGTCGCCGCCACTGTTTACTTATTAAAAATAGTATCCCGATTAACTTTCCGTTAGTCGCAATCGTTTTCATCCTTAAATGGTGACATTGTATCTCGCGGACTTAAAACCTATCCTAAAATGTGTTCATCAGGTTTTGGTGATTTTTTCCCTTTATAACTGTAATAATTAATCTTAATGAAACTCTAAATTAGTATTCTATAAAAAAATTGAAATTGTAATGTGTTAAAAATGGCTAATAGATGCAGAATGTATGTATAGCTGTTAGATATTGCGACAAACGGAGGGTTTACTGCCATCGTATTCTTTGCCCCTATAAAAGTGACAGTTTATAGAGATCAAGACTGAACTATTCAGTCAGATTTTAAGAGGATTTTATTCTAAGAGTAAATATTTTTTGGGTAATTATGTATACTTAATTTCGAGGATCTTTAAGATAAAAATGTGACAGCCGATTCTTGGCTTGCATTAGAAAGCTAATTTTTATAAATAAACAACACTACAAATTACCAACTATTACATTTCGGTGTGCATCGGTCTCTAATGTCTGCCGCTGAGGTTTCAAAAATGTTTTAATTTGTTGTTATAGTGTAAATAGGTTTTTCCTTCCGATTTTTTTACCTGATCTATGATGAAATATGAAACGTAATTGCTAATTATGAAAATTAGCTTTAATTTTGTGTTTCATTATTATCGCTATTAATTTGGCAAATATCAGAATCCATTTGAATGCATAATTTGATGCATTTAAGCAACGGAACCAAAAAAACAGCTGCTTTCGCAAAAAATTTCAAAAACAAAAAACTTTAAATATAGATTGTTGCCTTGAATTACTGCACTATAAGCAGTCTGTTACGCAATAGATTTTTGTTACTATCTTGCTTTGCAAGCTACACTCAATTCGTTACAGTTTCAAATAGTAAACCACAAATCTACAAAACGTTATTTGTTTCTTGACTGCATAACCGTGTCTTATTATATTTTATATTTGTTTAGTCATGCTTATTTAAAAATTTATCCTTTGTAAAAACTAATTTTTGTCTCTTTTTTAGGTAAGTGGATATTTTTTCCTCATTTTGACGTTAGTTGTAAGTATAATTTATGGTGGATTTTACAGCAATCTTTTTCTGCTTACATTGGCTTACATTTTACATTTGCAATCTATTTACATTTATTTTGTAACGGTTTGTCGAGCAGTGAAAAATTCTTATAAGATTTGAAAGACAAACAAAGAGTGAAAAAAAATGTCGCATTTAAATTTACCCGTCTTGATGCTTTTATGTTTAGATCAGTTTTGGTTCAGTAATGATATTCTTATGTAGAAAAGTTTTGAAAAAAGTATAATGTTAATATTTATTATTTGACTATTTTTTAAATTTTTTCCCAAGATTAAAATTTTCTTCCATTTACGTACAATTTGATATATAAACGAATTTTTTAAAGATCAACATTTCGGTTTCCTTCACTTATCTTGCAGTTGCATTTCTTGATAAGTATTAGTTTAGGTGATTTGACCAAATTTTTTCAATCTAAATCCGGGACGCTAGTTGAGAGAGTTAAGATATAGAGTGTCTTGTTGGACGAAGTAAGATTTGTAGTAATATTAACAAATCGGAAACAAATATCTAATAATTTTTTAAATTTCAAAACCAGTTAGAAGAGATAAAAAGAAGCAACAATATATCTTGCTGTAGCATAGTATTTTATTTTTCATTCTTCATTCAGATCAACAATATTAGGAGGATCATATTCAGTTCACATGTTGGGAAGAAGGATTCTTCAGAAGCTGACATATTTTTAAACTAAAAGTTGGCTAATATTCTCTATTGGATTGGAATTTGAGCTATTTACTTAGAAGTAAAATAAAGTGAGATAATCCAGGTCATTTAATTCAAATCCAGAACAAAGCGGGACTATCCCGGGTAACCGAAACGTCATGTCACTTTAGTTCGGTGAACATTGAAAAAATTTGTTTTCGTTGTGCATGATACGGACATACTTTTCAGAGTTGTATATACGGAAGAGAACCAAATAATTCTTTGTTCTAAATCCTCATAAAAGGATATAAAATATTCCTCATTTCAAAGATTTTGGTGAAAATAAACTGGGACAGCTTAGTCCAAAGATAATATTCTGTATTTAACCTCTTTGATCGGCCTCTTGAAAAAGTTCTTGAGGCTATTTGTGAGATTTCACGATTTGTTTTATTTCATATCATAACTATAAAAACCGTTTTAGAATGTAGAATAAAATATATATCATTCAAGCCATCAGGTTGTGTTCTTCTTGTCCCTAGTTGAACCTGAGATTTCTTCCCTTTATAATATATTCTATATTGCTCTAAGACTTTCTAAAAATAAACTGTAGTAGAATATTTGCCGAGTTTAACTGTGTCCTGGAAGTTGGAAAACTAAGTTAAAACTAGTAGGTGTTTTCCGAATTCGATGGGAAATCTGAAGTCCTTTGGGAACATCGGTTCAGCGGGAACATACCTCAAAAAACTTTTTTATTCCTCGTTCCTAACTGAGCAATCTTCCCAAAACCACCTTCTTTAAGAATTCAAAACTGCTAGTGTAGGCGAAGGAAGAAACAGAAAAATAGGTCTACATCTGAAATATAAATACTTGTCAACGTAATGGAATCGAATGCAACATAGAGGAAGATATATATAATACATATATATAAAGTTAGAAATGAAATGCGACTCACCTAAAAATGCATACGCGATATAAATATAAATAGTATTTCGAAGTTATGCTGTCAAACGGCTGTCGGTTAAAGCAGTCGTACGGAAAAAAGAACACGGGAAAAATATACAGACTGGATTTGAAGAAAAAAAAGTCAGCTGCGCGTAGGGAATATATACAGCAACACGGGAAACAAAACACCATAGCGGGGAAGAGAAAGGAGAGGACGGAAAAATGTATTGGAAAAAGAGGATTGTTGAATGCCCATGAAAAATTGATTCTTTTCCTGAGATCAATTGGAAGTGGTTACGGAAAAAAGATCCGGACATCGATCCTTAAATCCTGCGGAAATTGAAGAATAAATCGGACTTGGATAGGGTTAAGGTGGCTTACGGAAGGTGCCGGTGATTTGTTTCCTGGGAAGTTTCTTTTTTAAATTTCATCTGAAAATGTGTAATGATGACGTATTGAAGTACGTTTGGATTTTTAATAGCGATTTATCTTACTGCTGAGCATTCGATTTTTATACATTTATTTAGATTAAGAAGTTATTTTTATCCTGTTTTTTTAAAATTAGATTGTATCGGCTGGGATTATCGCATTCTATGTAGAAAACAACTGTGGTTTAGTATCACTATCTTTCGTGATCGGTGGATTATTGATTCGAATTTCGTTCCTGCACAGAATTGGCCGTGTTTGTTTGCAAATCTTTTACAACTTTTTCTATGTGCGACCTCATTTTGACTAAATAAGTATTCTGTGAATTTTCGTGACTTCAAGCGTATAACTAAATAAGAAAACGAAACGGAAAAAAGAAGCATTACTAATGTAATAGCCCAGATCTTTCGGTAACGCTCTGACGTCACCAACAATAAGGGGTCTATTCTGGTACCCTGGTTGGGTTCCGCACGTTAACAACGGAACCCAACCCAACCGGGGGTACCAGAATAGACCCATACAACTCGCGCTATAACACTGCGAGACGCTAAACAGCACTATTTCATTGTTAGAGAACATAAATTTCAAAAAGTAATTGGCATTCTAATTTCAAATTTAATAGCTCTAAAATAGTGAAATAAAATTTTCTATCCATTGATATAAAATTTATCTCGCTATGATTAATAGTTCCCGAGAAATTTTAAATTATATTAATCATATATTTCAAATTAATTTCCGTTTTTTAATAGAAAGTAGTCAATTACGTCAGTGATATAGTTTGGACGCCACGATGCATCTAATTATTTAGTGCAATCGTGATGATATAATTTGATATTTCTTGGCAACGTTAAAATTTACACAAAGACATCTGAAGTACAAGGAAAATTGTTAAAAAACGAAAAATACTTCACACGGATTGTTGTTTACCAAGAGTTTTTTGAATAAAGAATTATGTAAATAATATGTAAATAAAAAAAATATTTCCTGTCATAAAACATTTGTTTATTTTATTTGTTCTCTATCAGTGTTAATCATGTCTCTCGCATATATATCTATTTAAGCACGTCAGATTTGACGGGAAATCTCTCGAATGAAGAGACAATTTGCATCCGTTATACCATGAGGGATGATTTTCTAGTATGTTAATAATAAGCAGGAAAAAATTATTTCAATTATGTTTGTAAAATGTTAATGAAGTGCTTCACGTCCAGATATATTTTTGCATTAATTTCGCGGACTAGTATTGAGTTTGATTGAACCTGCGAGTCTTTTCGCGATCCCATTTGGGGTCCGCAAGCTTTCTTTTCAGAGGCTCTGGCCTTATTCGCATCAAATCGGGTTGTTTTCATGTTAGTTTGATGAAAACGTATGGAGAGCGACAGCCGACTTATCTCTCATGATCGTTGTCTTTCTGTGGTTCAGAACTGTTATATTCATCCCCGATAAACCGAGGTTGTTATATGGGATGCCATCCAAATAGTTCAAGCTGTATTTCTTCATTATTTGTTTTAGAAAAAGTAGCATTTTATTCCGATCTTGAAACGCTTTGCGATTTTACTTCTGTTCTCAATATTTAATTGGGAGTATATATGATGATTTGTTAGTCATTGTTGTCGATTTGTTAAATTATATATGTAATAATCTCACTTACTTTTACTTTAAATTCTAATATTATATATTTTAAAATCTTAGAACTATATTAATGTATTCGAAAATCGCTTTTCTTAAACTCCAGTTTCGTTTTATTTCCCGCGCTGGAGGTATATTAAATCTCGCGTTTTGGCATATTTATTACTAAAAGAATATTCTAATTACTTCCACGCGCCTACACAAATCGCGAAATCAGCGACTTATTGCCGCCATGCTTTTCCCTAAAACACTCGCGTAATTTACTAAAAAAAGGTATTATTCCCTTCACTTTGATCACATGTCTATCTGTTAAATCCCTACCTGAAAAAATGCAGGGATTTTCTGTTCTCTTTTTGACTTGAAACTTAAACCAAGATGTACGTACATTCCGTCACTCTCCCATAATAAAAGAAAATTTGAATATAACTCGACTTTTTACTGACTACAACCACGAAAACATTTTATATATATGTGAAACATGATCAAACTGAAAGAAACAAATATGATGGTTCTATATAAAGCGAAATTCTCAATATTATATTTGATTCTGTCCTGCAGATCCGTTCTTTACCGTTGATTATCTTTTCACAGTTTTACATCCATATTTATAATAGAATTTTCCTTAGACTACTCTAATTCTTGTATAGATCTGAACCTAAAATGCCATCATCTCTCGCTAGCAACTGAAAAGTGTGCTGCAGGGATATGCAGCTAGCTTTGCACACAATACCAACATAATGGCCATTGGAATTATTATAACCAAGAACATTTTTTTCAATTATGAATTTAATGACCATAAATACCCATATCCAAAAGAAAAACCAGGAACTAAGACTTTTTGGGGATTCTCTACCAACAGTAAGCAATTCAAGTCCTCACTTGCCGAGAGAGAGGACTTCTAAATGGTGGCAACTTCGTTGGTTATTAAAAAATTAATTAAAACAATTTTTAAAACATGCTTTAACTATTGTACTTAACAGCATAGTTTTCTGTTTGAATTATTTTCTACTTTTTTTTTTAATTTTGAGATCTGTTGTTTCGCAAACTCACCGCCAGATGGCGCCCCTAGAATGGGATCAAAATATAATTCAATTAACGATTAACTGATTATTAATATGGAAATATTAAAATAGTGTATTTTCATTGAGAATACACGAGCTTACAAAATTTCAAACTTCTAGCACTCCAAAAAGTGAATGTAAAATCGATTATAAAATTCCATCATCCGAACATGACGAGTCAAGTTAAATAAAAGTATTTAAAAACGCTCTTAAATCGAAATTACGCTCGCTCTCAGACTGAAACCCCGACCTAGGATTTTGTCTTCTGTAGAGATTATGAAGGCTCACCGTAAGGTTGAGTTCTGTATCATTGATAAAATGGGCCGCAGTGGCCTGATATAAGGTCAAACAAAGTATCCGAGACCGGGAGTTCCAGGTTCGAAATCGGATTTCACCTAAGATCCACCATGCATATTAGCTTGGTTCTTGTTAAATATGATTCGAAGATCAATCTCTCTCCCGGGAGCTTGAAAAGACTGGGTGGTGGGGGGAATTGTTGAATCAGATGGTGTCTTCGTTATCTGATCTCGGACATGCAGCCAACTCATCCTTTGACCAAACCGTCTTGCCGGGAATTTAGCATTTAATCCAAAAATATTGCATTCTGTTTCTCGTCCTGATCACCAAGAAAATATTCTGTCAGAATTTATTGCAAGATCTTCTGATGTTGCACATTTGCCGACATAAACCACTGGGTATTTCGATGTACAAAAGCTATATTATTATTGGGTATCTGTCAATTTAAGAATTCATAAAACATGTCATTGATCATTAATGCAAACAAATATTGCATCTCTTTCGGAAAGGAAACCCTTGAAATTATCATTTTTACGTAAATTGTTATCTGTTTGTTTGAGCATTGTGATCCTGTTTCTAATGGACGATTCGTGTTAGATTTATCTAATAGTCATCAAATATCATTTTCTTTTTTTTTCAATCATATCAATCTAATGTGTCACAGAAAGTAATTATTTCTGCTTATAGATATAAGCAGAATACTATTACATTACCATTACAAACCCTGCAATATTACATTAATATAAGAGTTTCATTAATAATTCATGGTATTTTAAATCCCCGATTTTAATTCGTGACTAGAATTTCGCAGTCCAGCAATAAGCTATCCACGGCCCATAGGTTGGGAAGCACTGGTCTATAGTATTAGACTATTTGCCAACCTTCTTAATTTCATTTTTTGAGAATTCTCCTTAAGGAATAATGTTGAGTACACTCTGATAAGCCATCTTTCCTGTTACAACATCTGCCTGTAATGCCATGTACATTATAAGCCTGCATGTACTGTAAAAGTAACTGTTTGTTGGTGTTTAATTCTGTTTCTGTTATAGGAATTAAGGGCTCATAAGGTATTGTGATTAGAATTTGAAAAACAGGGCATGTATTAAACAAAATAAATGAAACAGCAAATTTTTAAGTTCCAAAACACTAAAATGAGTATTTAAAAAGTTTAACTTTTCTGCTGTTGTCATAGCTCAAGAAATATTTTTTTAACCCTTTATCTACTGACGGTACTTTAAAGTACTGCTTTAATCACGTTCATACCTTCGCAATATGGCCGTTTTTCCTGACAGTATTCACAAGAACACGGAGAATGGAGTTTCAATAGCAAGCAGTAAATGGCAGCTGAAGGCAGAAAGTAAAATTTTTCAATTATTAATTAAATTAATTAATTAAAAAAAGTGTTTTCCTCACTCCCAGGGTTATTCTACATACAAAAATTATCTAATGATTAAAAAACAAAATTAAAAAGTTGGTAGTAGGCAAATTCAGTAAATAAAGGGTTAAAACAGGTTTGATTATTATTTTATTTATTATTTTTTATTGACTTACTGTTTCAATCTTCTTCAAATATTCTTTACTTAAGTAATAAAGAAAACTATTCTTTTTCTTAGTATTAAATTAAATATCATTAGCTGTCATTATAAGGTTCCAAAAATGTTTACTAAATGTTAAATTTAGTTTTTGATGTTTACGTATGCCAAATTCTCGATTTAAAGGCGTCCGTTTGAAGCAAAAGGGCGTACGTTAAATCGTACATTGTGTTATGAACGATATTTAAAGTAGTTAATTACATTGGAAATTGTGCTGTATAATCTTAAAGTGAAAAATTTAATGTACTACTGTATAAGTTAAAAAAATAAACTTAGATTTACGTTATATAGAGGATGAAAAATGCCTCAAGCTTCAACTGCTTTCATTGAATATTTCTAAAAAAATTAAAGATCTAAACTGCTTGTGCGTTATATAGATGGTTTACAGTAGTATATTAAATAAAAATTAGTGATGTATCTAAGTGACTACGATAAATATCTAAATTTAAAAAATTAAGTTCAATTTACTTTTACAGGATAAAGGTTTTTAATTTAGTTAATTATAGTTAGATTAACGTCCCGTTTGAAAGCTATGCATTTTTGGAAGTGGGTGGTCTCGTAATTTTGAACCGCGAACGGCACTTGGATATAAAAAATATCTAAGCTTTCGGACAATAATAATATTTGACTTTCTGTTTCAAAATTTTTGCAAGAAGTCGGATGTGCTGAGCTATAAGAATATCAAATACAAAAGAGAAAAAAAAAAACAGCAGAAACTCCGTAGCTCTCTATTGAACCATCATGCAAACTCCCCCCGAAAATCAGCTTTAGCTTATTGATGATTCACCTCACCCACAGCGTAATTGGGAGAAACGATAATTCCGAACTTAATAAAGCCTCGCACAATTATCTCGCTTTAATCCCCTGGTTCTTTTCAGCGTGACGCTCCGCATTCGGAGTCGAAATAGAGATGAATGTCGTCGGGAACCACCAGGGGTCAGGCAAGTCGTCAAAAATTGAGGACGCATTTATCCGGAAAGTATGGAAGTCGGAACGCATGCATTATTTCCGATTTCCGTCCGGTTCAGAAGCGATAGCAGATGAAAGGTATTGCTGAGTTTATAATAACCTAAGTGGGGGAGGAAGGGGAAAAGAATTCGGAAATCGTGTTTTCCCGTAGGACTTCCTACTCGAAAAGAATGTTTTTCTAGAAGTTGCGTTGTGTTTTTAAGGTCTCATTTCGGCTCCGAAATGGAAAAATGGGTCCGCTTCGGTTTTGCCGAAAGGTAAAAAGAATTAAACTCTGAATTTTGAGTAGGTTTCTTTCGAGATGTGAACAAAGAGATGTGATTGAAAAGACAGCGAGGTTTACTTTTTTGCTGCCTTTTTTAAAGAGATGCAAGATCGGCTCTTTATTATTTGTGTCGCTACCTGTCAGGCCTTTTTTTGATGGATTCTTTGCCTTTCTATATATTTTTTTCTAGAATTAATACTTGCGAGTTGTTTCTTTTCTAAACGTTTTTAAAACGTAAACCTTTAAATGCTGCTTTATTTTTCTCTCTATTATACGTTGTTGATTTCTATTTTTGTTGCAGTGTTTGTCGGTGGAGTTTGACAATTCATTTTTCTATCTTAATTCCTAAAGATCTTCATTTTACTATTCGAGAAGGTTGATTTCTACTTTTTTTTTTATGTATAATCTCGCGTTAGTTAACGGAGCTAAAAAAAAAATAACGTCTTTTACTTTTCTAAGTTTTGTTTCTAACATTCAAGGCAAGGCCACGGAGGCCTGGTGGTAGTGTCTGAAAGAGTTAGGAGGCTTCTGAACCAGAGGGCTCCAGTTTCCGGTGTATAGAAATGGTGCACAAATATGCCATCGAGAGTCGAACGTCCACCGCTGGTGTGGTTTGGAAATTTAGAGAAGGAAGTGCCAGCTTAGGTATCAAACTGATCTGGCGACTATTTAAAATTAGAGTTCATCCCAAAGTAGTCTTGTGTTGCTTCAAAATGGAAGTATCTAACAGACAAGGCGCTTCAATTGCCGTGTTTTCATGGGCCTACCTTGTTTTAATAGCTTAATTGTAATAATTTTTGGTCTAGTTACAGTTTTTAAAAGTAAAAAGACTTATTCGTGCAATTATGCATGACATTCGATACAGAAATCTTCTAGGTATGTATTAGGACACTAGTTTGCCTTTTATTCTGTGTTAACGAATTCGACTGCAGACTTTATTTAATCAGAATATATTAAGTTTACAGATATATATTCAGTAGGTATGATAAAATTTTTTGCTTTTCTGTTTTCAAGCATTCCTATATGAAAATAAATCAATCTCATTAAGAAGGAATCTTATAAACATTAGATAGGAAAAAGACAGAACATTTGGATTCATTTGAGTCGTTACCAAACTGTTTAAAAATAAATAGAATTGCAAATCTACAAATCGCTTCTGTCTATATACAACATATATTATTGTGAACTTTGTATTTATTCTTTGAGGATATTTTTAATGATCTATTCTTCCAAGTCACTCTATAGTCGATCTCTTTGATTTACAATTTCAGGAGTTGTTGTGAATAACAAAACCATTTAGTTATTTACTGATAACGCAGTTATTGTTCTACACTAGAAAATAATTTTTTTATAAATGATGTCATAAGAATCTGCTTCAACTGAAAACATTTTGTATCTTCTTGCCGGGTCGAAACAGAACATGAATTTTCAATCTTGAGGTTCTGCCTGATTTTAAAACATAAAGCTTATGGACGAATAAAACTCTATATAACATCAATTTTTTTTATGTACAGTATTCGTAACGTTTCCAATCAAACAGTCTGGTACCTTCTTTGACTTCCCTGTACATAATGTATTTAGTACTGTATTCCGTATCCGCTTTTTTTTTTCATCTATATACAGACTATGCTAAAACTAGTAGCCTTGTAAATGAGCACTACGATTGGTGCTTTATTTTAAAAAAATCTACCATTTGTATTTGTACAATTTAAGAAGCCCTTTGATCAACAGCATATCATAGAAATCTCAATTCTGGTAACTGATAAAAAATTTTTAACATGAAACGATTTTTGTACATTCTTGAAGTGGCAGAAAGCATAATTCAAATGATGCGCTCTGTTGATCTAGCTACCATGTCATGCAGATCATATACTAAAAACCTTTTGCAATGACAAAAGTTAATGTATAATTTTTGTATAGGAACTTACTCAGAAAGCAGTGTAGACTTCGTCAGGAAAAAAAGTTTGAGGTTTTGTTCTTTAAAAGGAAATAACTAATAAACAAAGCTGGTGAAAGCAGGTATTTTATTTTGAAATAATTAAGCCTGTTTTTCATTGCACCTTTTGGGAAGTACCTTACGGACCACATACGGGCGAATTTATCCATGATTGATTGAATTGAATCAGAGTCTTATTTTGAAGCTTCATTACGGTATGAACCTCGTAATATCGAACCATGATCATCTGATGACGCGGACAGCACCGGAGCTAGCACCAAACATCCACGCCGTTCCCGCAGCAGGACGTTTGACCCTGACGAATTTAACGGACTGCCTACATGGCGGACTTTAGTGGAATCTGGACCTTACTCAGTAACTTCCGCTCATGAAGCGCACTCTCGTTTACCAGTCTACCATGACCCCAATTTATATATAAACCAGCGGGAGTGGCCTCCCCTAAACTTTCTCGTATACTTCTCAAAAATTTGTAATTTTCCCTCCCCCTGCGTGGATAAAAAACCCGAAGCTACTGTAACCCAGAATGCAATGACTACCAGAAGGTTTTTTATTGTAGATTATAGTGATAGTAAAATATTGAGGTGAAGAATAATATTCAAAGAGATGCATGTGTATTGAAACTTAGCAATATTTATTCTCTATCACAATCTAGCAAGCTCCGCTAATGCGAGGCCGTGCGCGAGCGAAAACAAAACAGGAGAAAATGACCTCGTTCGCTATCGCTGAATAGCTTACGTATGCACAGAGATTTCTTCCAGTACGCAAGTAACAAAATTGAATATGCAATTTCAACGCCCATTTTTAACCGATTGAAACGAAATTTGGGCACAGATCTATAATTAATGTTAGCAACCGTCGTACCAATTTTTATTTATCAAAGCCGAAGGGTTTAGGAGATCTAATTTTTACAAGTATGCGGTTATATAGTCCGACAGACCATCAACCCTCGACGGATTTGGACCAAACTTTGATACGGACCTACATTCATGATGATAAAACTGTATACCAAATTTTATCCATCCAGCTATTCAAGTTTTTGAGTTACAGTGTTCCCATGAAAGCGGACAGACAGACTTCCCGTCGACGGATTTTGTCCAAAATTTGATAGAAATCTACAAATTATGTGTAAAGATCACATACCAAATTTCATCCCCGTAGCTCTAATAATTTTCGAGTTATCATGTTCACACACAGACAGACATAATTCCAAAATTGTGTTTTTCGGACTCGGGGAGGTCTAAAACGTGGAGATTCGTCAAAAACTCGAGTTCCAATTTTTTGACGGTTACAATACTTTCTCTCTGTATACTTTGTATACGAGAACATAAAAATGAGAAAGGCGGAATTTAGTACAAGGATTAAGATATCACCATGAATATAAATTTTAAAGCTCAACAAAAAGGAAGTGTAAGTCCATAAAGCCTTTGTAAAGCAAAAAATACCTCGTTTCTACCTGATGTTTTATGGATCAGATGCATAGATATTATTTATTTTTTTAAAACTTTTATCAGCCAAATATCTTAATTAAGGTGCTAGAAGAAACGAACCACAAAAATTATTCCCAAAAATAAAGCGCAAAAATTACCCCAATACTTTAGCTGCTATTTTCCAAAATGAATTACCGATACTAGCTTTACATGTCCAGGCAGAATCTCATTTTAACGAACCGAAGTCCCGCGCGTTTTAACCATCCTTTTGATTAATCTCACGTTTAATACCGCAAACTGGCAAATTTTCATTCGCGGTGTGTGCGCTTGCAGTAATAAAACTGCCAAACGCGGCCTTCCCAAATTTAATACGAAATTTAAAGCCATTTCGAAATGGATACACTTATTACGAAGCCACTCTCTAAAATGATTTAAACAATAACTTAGAAGCCGAGGGTAAAGCTCCTAAATATTGGGAGCATATTTGAAACGCACAGCCTTGTGCAAACATTAATTTCGAAAGGTAATAGTTCGTATTGAGCTCTAAATACGCTCTGTTCGAAGTTTAATGAGGTTATAGAGCATAATTGCTTAGTAAGCTGCAGGGATTTAAAATGAATTTCCGATTCCGGGATCGAACACATTTTGCTGCTTACATCCCGTTCGCTCTCATTTCACTTCATTTCGGTGGGAGGGTGGAGCCTTTCGGTGTGTACATTTAGACGGGGATTCTAATGCCGTGATCTTTGTATTACGAATGCCATTGTTATTTTGTTGAGTCTTCCAGTTGCATCTTTTTTAGGAATTTAGGGAAGCGTAATTATAAGTAGAGTCATGATGGTACTAAAGACATAAATGTTAAGTACAGTAACGCTTCGATTAACCGTCATCTTCCAGACCTGGGCTGTGTCGGATAACCAAATAGACGAATAACGGAAATATTTTAATACATAATATACAGGGCGAGTCTAAATTGTTTTTACAAAATAAGAGGGGTTATAGCATCCATCTAGACGAGCAATAATTACTATAGAACATAGGTCCACTCCCCATCCAGAGAGACATGTGGTTTATGCACGATGGAGCCCCAGCACGGTCCGGCACTTCTTGAATGCCACATATCCCTCACGATGGATCGGATGTGGCGTACCTGTGGCGTGGCCTCCTCGCTCACCGGACCTCAACCCATTGGACTTTTTCTTCTGGGGGCACATGAAATCTTTAGTGTACGAGATGCCTGTGGACTCGGATGAAGATGCCGTTGTTGCCGCAGATAAAATTAACACAACACCAGGAATCTTCGAGAGGGTGCACCAGTCATTCCTTCGCCGGTGCGAACTGTGCAACGACACGCGTACATACATACATAACCCACGCCGACTGACTCACCCAAAAGGTTTAGAGTCAGCAAGGATCGACGGGGAGGAGCCAAACCAGTCATGAAAGAAAAAAGTTACAATATTTGGAGGGTATGGATTACAGAGCTACGTGCAAAAAAAATACTAACAAAAACACACAGAAACACAGACAAAAACATTCACAAACACGTACAACACAAAAGCACCAACGGTGCTACAAAACAAAACCAACGTTGCAAAACACAAGAAACAAAAATGGATGATAATAATGATAAAAAATAGAAACTAAATCAAGGGATTACTTACATAACAATATATATATACACAATTCAGATCACAAACGCTGCAAATCATCACAAATTTCCCTAGAAATTTCAAAAATTGACTTCAACCTGTTTAAAAATAAATAGTTTTTGCAAAGTTTTCTAGTCCAGTGGGTCCGAGCAGCACCTGTTGGAAGTAGTAAATGATAGTCCTTAGTATACATACATGAAGTCAAGTAATGGTCAGCATCTCCATGCTCACCACACAAACAATAGGATTGTTCAAAATCTTGAACCTGCACAGATATGCTGGAAAAGGTCCATGATTGGTAAACAGATAAATGACATATTTGTTGTTAATCAATAAGTCCAGATTTGCTGACGGAAGAATTTCTTTTGTACGTTTGCCAGTGGTGGAATTTTTCCAGTATGAGTTCCACTCGTTCATAAGGAATTCCTTACAAACTCTTTTTACTTAAGAATAAGGAGCAGGTATAGACATATCGGCCCCACAAGAAGAAGCAATTTTTGCAAAGTGATCAGCCAGCTCATTGCCCGGGTTACCGACATGAGCTTTCACCCAGACAAGGCTGACTAGATCCTTAGCATTGTACAGATTATCCTTAACTGATAATACAAAATTAGGTTTGACTTTGGGGCTTCTAATCGCTTCAATAGAGGATTTGCTATCAGAAAACACTTTGATCTTAACATTTCTTTCTAAG
The DNA here is from genome assembly GCA_013235015.1 of Araneus ventricosus. NCBI lineage: Eukaryota > Metazoa > Arthropoda > Arachnida > Araneae > Araneidae > Araneus > Araneus ventricosus. Next base: position 126,613 of record BGPR01000297.1, read on the forward strand.
GCCCAACCAGCAGCAAAATTAATTGCTGCCAGCTGAGCCTGGAAAACAGAGTTAAAAGAATTCATTTTATAGCAAAAAACAGGTAATAGTGAATTTCTTTCAAAAAAGCACACCGAGAATCCAACATTGTCACCAATCCTGGACCCGTCGGTGTACACAACATAATCGGTAAAGTCCTCAGAAGTTATGATTTTTCTGTTCGAAGAAATAGAATTTATATCTCTATAACAATCTAGGGAAATAGGATCGATCAGTTCCCTAAACTTATCCGATCTAAGTTTCCAAATGTTAAACCTAATAAATAGTGATTTGGTAACCAAATGAAGTGGGGGAATACCTAAAACAATATTTAAAGAATTTGTTGGAGTAGTTTTATATGCTCGAGACAATTTCAATAAAAACATTCTTTGAATAGAGTGTAATTTAGCAATCTGGGATTTAGTCAAGGCACCACCCCAAACAGCAGCGCCGTAAAGAAGTGCCTTTTCAACTACTGTCAAATACCAAAATTTTAATAGAGAGGGAGACACACTCCAATTTGAGGCAATTAATCCATTAAAATTTGAACACAAATTGTAAGCTTTCCTATACAAACCAAAAATATGAGGATTCCAAGAAAGTTTATTGTCAAAAATTAAACCCAAATACGACACGCGTGGCCGCCGCATTGAGCACTTGCTGTGAGTTTTTCTCTGATCAATAAATCAGATCGTGCAACTTTTTGTATCGCTCATTCGCTTCCCCAACACTGTTGTGAGTTCATGTTGAAATTCTAATTTTACTCTTTTCTGTCTCTCAGAGTGGAATGCGACCCTATGTTCCATGGTAATTATTATTCGTCTGGATGCGTACTATCACCTCTTGTTCTGTAAAAACAATTTAAACTCGCCCTGTATACAGTAACGTGATTTCACTGCTGACTTGGAACGAAAATGAAATCCTTTAAAATTGAATATTACATACTATATTGTATTTAATTAATTTTACAAAATGATCAACATAAACTTCAATATAAGAGTAGTAATGTACAAAAATGTATCGCAATACTTTAAACCTATGTTGACAGATATGAAACCAGACGATGACGGATAACAGAAAGTGACGGTTAATTGAAGTTTTACTATACTTTAGCTATTCTCTATGGCGTACAGTAGAACCTCGATTATCCTGTCCTGTAGTAACCGGGGTCTCTGTAAACCGAGGCGGTGCCAGAAAATCGAAATGTTCTACAATTTTTTTAACTAACTTTTTAAACTAACAATAAAAAAATTCAATGAAAAATACACAGTATAGTGTTTCAGAATAAGAATTTCTGTCTTTATTCCGAGTTAGAACCACTCACTCTTTCTATAACAGTATCATGTTTTTTTTAATAAAACAAATTAGGCTTATTCCCTGTAGGTAAATTCTAAGCTTCAGAAATCGTTGATTAATTGATTGATAGAGTACTTCTCTTTCACAAATATCCGATTACGAACAATAATTATATGGAATAATAGAAATGTAACTAATTTACAAAAGAACATTTCTCAATATGCAGAAATGATCTAAAACGCGCCAAAAGGATGGAAGTCTCAAAAATCACGTCAAAAATCTGTTTTCACGTCAGAAATCTGTTCTATTATCCGAGGTGATTACTGTCTCAGTCAGTCGGGTAATCGAGGTTCTACTGTATTTAAGTTGTGAAGTCAACCGGCAATTACCCCGGACTCCACCGATTCGAAATCGTGTAACAGTTTCAGGTCTTTTTGCTTCAGGGGTAAAAAAAGACGAGAAGAATTTGTTTTATTCACCCGCGAGCACCAAATTTCTCGCTTAAGCAGCTGGTTACGTTTTCAGGGATGTACTCTAAGGTATGCGGCTCTAAAGAGAGCATTTTTATTTGAGCCTAACATTTCCACTTCTTTTAATTCTGTATGATGAAAATTAATTGATTTAATTAATTGATTTTATTTTTGCGCGCTTTTATTTACTTCTTTCGTATTTGTAAGCATGTAATTTTGTAATTGATTTTTCATTCACCTTCTCATGGGATAGAGTTTTGAAATTTTGTGCATTTCTCTATTCCCGATGAAAATATTTTAATATTTTAAGAACTTAATACAGTGCAAACCGGTTAACCGAACTAAAAAGGGGGGAGCCGTTTCGAATAACGATTTTTTCGGTTAAGCCATGAACATACATTACTATTTCGTATCTGATTATAGCATGTAATTCTGAATTGTTTTGAATGTAAAACGAATTCAAAACTCTCTTTGTAGGCTGCACTTATGTTCTTTATTAACCCTTTCTGGCGCAAAGTGTTAAAGTTCTCGAAATATAACGAAAAAACATCATGAATGGGTTTAGTTTATTGTCTAGACATAGAATCTACAAAAAAATTCTTTAACTTGCCTCATTCTGAGAGGGGAGAGTCGTCCCCCCTGTGGTGATACCTCCCTTATGAGGACGCCTTTGGGGACAACCATCTTGATACGCTCAACACAAATAATGTGGAAGTTTACAGAAGATCATAAATTAATACTTCAAGAACATTGGAGGAAAATGGTCGAGGGAATTTGCTAAAATTGTAAGCGTCAAGATCTCAAAAAATTCCCATCTCCGAGTCAAGTAGTTTGGGCGTTGTAAATATATATTTATCCAAAATTAAAGCGATATTTCAATGTGCTGCCATCAACATGCGAAAAGGAGAACTATTAGCTACCTTTTTCTGCAATTTGCAGGGTTTCAAAGTGGAAAGGGATTTTTTTAGAAAATTTCGAAATTGGTGTCCTCTTTTGTTTTTGATGACTGCATCAGAAAGGGTTAAAGTTAATCCTCCGTCGAGCGCAATGCGCCTGATAGGCACAGATAAGCAATATCGTAATTAGAATTAATAATACCCATTAATTTTAGTTTCAGCATTCTAAAATTAATCTCTAACCTTCTTGTGGAGGCTTAAAAGAAAAAAGTGGGGACATCGTTGCAAAAAAGGGTCGCCTTCGCGATTATTTTCGTGCAGTACAGTACCAGTTTTATGGATTTGCGATTTCAGAGTCATTTCGGGGTTCGGTTAAGTGGAGTTCAGTTTACCGGGGGTTTCACTGCAATCAATTAATTGATTGATTTTAATTAAATTTTATTTACGCACGAGAGCTGGCATTTGGTAGTGGATTTGATAAAATAATTGATTACGAGATATAAATATAAATTATGAAATACATTTAAGACTAAAAGGGGGAAAATAGTAATATATAAATTTGAAAAATAAATAACTAGCTTTTGTTTATGTACTTAAAAATAGAAAAGAAATTTAAATCCAAAATCTGGAGATAAAAAAATCTTAAAAGCCTTAGGTGGGAAAACAATATGATAAAAAAATGTAAGCCTTAAATGAATACCGTAGGATAATTCTCACACATTCATTAAAAATTAAATAACGGATGTGAATTAATTTCCGTTTGCTTTTGTTGCCTCTAATTTTTCGACGTTCGTGTTGACTTCCAGATTTGTGATGAAAAAATTTTCTATCTTTTAGTACACTAAAAAAAAGTGTTTTTTTAAAAAAATATTATTGATAATTCAATTCCTCTCCAAACACATTGTTGATGTATATTGAAATGGAGTAAAAATGCATAAGGAGCTTGAACCATTCAAATCTTGGAATTTTATTTTTAACAAAACAAAGGATTCTGCAAATCAAGCGAAATAAATATGTTCTCGTTTGTTTGTATGGAAGATGAATAAAAGAAATTCGTGTGGCGCTAAGTATACTTATGTTTCAAACCACTTTACTCGATTGAATCTCTTAAGAAAGGAAGTTTGCGATCGTAAACTGCACAGTAAAATATATACATTTTAATTCCGATGTGCGAAATTACAAACAGTTGTCATTTTTGTTTTGCCTGACCTGATTCATGTTCGAATGCCTTGTATTTTCTGCACATATTTTATGAAAAAAATGAACTATTTAATGTCAAGTTGTATTCTTCACTACATTTCGGTATTTTCCATTCTAAAATGTGTAGTTGTTCATCTATCAGATTTCATCCGCAATCAAAGAGCACAAATTCTGTTGCTGTTCTCTGAGATTGTGCCTTTTCATAATATTTTATACAAGTTTTTAACTACAAAAAGTTTTTACTTGTTAATGATTTTCAGTAGAATAAATGAAGTAGTGTAAAGCGAGATGCACACTGTAAAAAATATCCGTTTTTTCCCGGACTTTTTCCGTATATTTGACGGTTTAAAGCTGTTTTGTTAACAAAACGGTTTTTCACCGTTTTTCGCTCCAGCCATAAACGGTTTAAAACCGTCAGTTCAAATTCTATTTTTCGTCATACGGTATTGCTTTCCGTACGGTAACTTTCCCTTTTCTTAAATGTAAATTTATTGCATTCATTTCATGTTTTTAATAGGGTTCCATCTCCGTAACCTTAAAACACGTGTTCTGACAATAGTTACACCACTAGGTGGCGCCACTAGAGCTATAGTGACTTTAAAACTCAAATAGATTATTTTTTCGTTATTTTATGAAGTCTCCGGTGGTGTAGTGATTAGAGCGACTGCCTTTTATTTCTATGAACGTGGTTTCGATCCCCGGCTCGGAGGAGTTAGAAGTTTTGTCACCATCTTGCATCGAAATCGTCCAAGTTCAAGTAAAAATTATATTAATTGAACTAATTGAAATTAATAATTAAGCCTTGATTAATTAATATTCCTAATTGATAATACACATCAGCACATTTCAACTCAACTCGAACAGAAGGAGAAAAATAACTCAACTCAGTCGATGACGTCACTTACTTCGAAGACTTAATTTTTACGGAGAAAACTTGATTTCATACGGTAAAAAACCGTTGTGACTACGGATTTACTTCCTAACTTTTACGGTTTTGCACAACCAACCCAGCTGCCAGTTTAAAACCGTAAATTTTACGGGATTTTTTTTACAGTGCATATTATCTAAACTTCTTTTGTTGATTTCTCAGTAATTACTGTTGAAAGTTCCTTCTCTATAATTTCGTATATTTTTAAAAATCTATGACAAAATATTCATAAATGAAAATTTATTTTTAATTGCAGATAAGAAGCAACATTTTAAAATTTATTTCCAGTCGCGCATTAGTTAACTTTTAAAATTTCATAAATAATTTAAAAAATTTAATTAATTGACTCATTTATTCACATGTATTAAAATTCTTATATTGAATACTGTGCTAAGAATATATTGTAGGATAGTTACCAAACTAATGTTTTTTCCACTTATAATGTGAGATAACAGTAGTGTTTAATTTTAAATTAAGACTGTGTTGTGTTCTATTTACATACCTAAAGAAAGCAAAATTTATTTTTTTTCAAACTGTAAAGGAAAAACTACAACAACAATATAAATTTTACCCTCGTTTTCTTCTTGTTAATTTATTAAGAATTTCATTTTTTTGAAATCATTGTTAATTTCTGCACGGTCCCTCTACCCTGCTGTGCGGTGTCGACAGTTTACCTTGTAACCTGGTCTCGTAGAGGTAGTCTGTTGGGGTAGGGGGGACTGAAATATTATTGTATGTGACTCATCCATACGGGACAGTATAACACCTCTTAGCGGCTGCCGGCTCCTTTTGTTCTCGCTACCGGTCGCTCTCTCGTCTCGGAGGCGATAGGTAGTAACGCCAGGAGGGTTTGCATGGGAGCCAAATTTCATCGCCAATGAACGGTATCAACCTAGTGAATAGGCGCCATTTAACACCCAGTCTAGTTAGCACAAGAACAGCACTTGCTGTTAATACCATATTACTAATATAATAGACCAGATCTGTCTCTCTGTGACGCTCTGACGTCACCAACTATAAAACTCGCGCCATAACACTGCGAGACGTTAAACAGCATTATTTCATTGTTAGAGAACTTACATTTCAGTAATTTTACATTTAAAAGAGTAATTGCCGTTCTAATTTCAAATTTAATATCTCTAAAATAATAGTGAAATAAAATTTGCTATCGATTGATTTAAAATTTATCTCGCTATGATCGATAGTTCCCGAGAAGTTTTAAATTATATTAATCATATATTTCAAATTAATTTCCCTTTTTTGATAAAGGTAGTAAATCACGTCAGTGGTATATCATGCGCGTGATATAGTTTGGATGCCACGACGTATCTGATTATCTTTTGCAATCGTGATGATATAATTTGATAATATTTTTTGGCAACGTTAAAATTTACGCTAAGACGTCTGAAGTACAAGGGAAATTGTTAAACAACGAAAAATACTTCACATAGATTGTTTTTTTACCAAGATTTTTTTTGAATAAATAATTGTGTAAGTAAAAAAAAATATTTCCCGTCATAAAACATATGTTTGTTTTATTTGTTTTCAAACATTTCTCTCGCATATATATCTCTTTAAACACGTCAGATTTGACGGGAAATCTCTCTAATGAAGAGGCAATTTGTACCCGTCATACCATGACGGGTGATTTTCCCAGTAATTATTAATTATATATTTTTTTATTTAAGGTAATCCTCGATGTTCGAGAGTGAACATGAATCTTTGACAAGAAAATTATTTCCTTGATTGACACATTTGATCAATTTTGTACTGCTGTTACAAACGCAACAGATATTTTATAAATCCCATGGACACTTTCCCTGTTAATGAAAGGGCTAGAAAAATAAATTTCTAGTCATGTTAAGCGCTTATAGTTTTTTTTAAGGTACTTGTCATATTAGTTAAAAGTAACACTTTTTGTTAAAATATATGTTGAAAAACCAGATGAAATAACACACATATCGAAAAAAATTTGCAAATTCTTTACTTTCACAAACTTTTTGAACAGAAATATAGATGCTGTGCGGTACGCAGGAATAAGCGTACGAGATTATATAACTTTACATCTGTTATAGCCGGACATCAATCCTTTTGGTATTATTCCAAGTGATTGTCAAAATTATATTGCTAATACCTTTTGATATTTTGCATAACCATTGGAGAATACCTTTAATATTTTGCATATCCATTGGAGAATACCTTTAATATTTTGCATATCCATTGGAAAATACCTTTTAATATTTTGAATATCCATTGGAGAATACCTTTAATATTTTGCATATTCATTGGAGAATATCTTTAATATTTT
>BGPR01000297.1:133738-169261 GCA_013235015.1 Araneus ventricosus
TGGAGATGAGTGTGTGGGAGTACAGGAAAAGCCTGAGGTGAATCGATCACCTGTGCACGTGGAGGTCGAGTGGGCAGGAAAACCAGGGACAGGAACAACAGAAGGGTGCATTGACGTTAAGGGGGGCACGTGTCCTGCGCGTGGCTCTTAGGATTAGGCATTGTCGTTATCACCCTCCCTCTCCCGAATTCTTCCTTCCTTTCCATACCTAGCACCTCCCGTATGTTCTGATTCTCTTTTTTTCTCTCCTTTTCCCTTTCCATGTCGCATTCGTTCCATCCATCCTGTCCCTCTGGCTTTTTTATGGCCGATTATTATTCGTCGATTATTTAAGAGATATTGAGGGGTAACCCTGGCTATACAATTATGATAAACGAGGCAGTGGGGAGGATTTACTTTTGGGGGAGAGTGAGACACTGGTGAGACGCACCTTTTTGGTGAATTGCAAACGTGGTCTTTACTGACAAAACAAACTGCAGCGAGTGATATGAAAATGAATTGATTTCGAAGAATGGTTTCTGCGTTTGAAATTCGCGTGAATTCTTAAAGACTTTAAGGTTTCTGTTTGGTTCGTATCAATTGTCGCAGAAAAAAGCATTATCTGCCTAATGCTGTGTGATTTAGTAGACGAGTTGGTTTGAAACTAATTAAAATATGTGTAATTTATGGTTCGAATAACAATTAAAGCTTTCAAAGATCAATTGGATATGTCATATAGAGATTGTCCGACTTCATGGTTTTTAAAATGTTGTAGTTTGTAAATGGGTCTTACGAATTCTCGTGAAATTTGATACAGACGTGAATATTACTTTAATGCCAGAGCATTCATCATATTCTTTTCATTTATCTTCATCATTCCTCTCATTAAAAGATAACATATTATCCATTTTGATCTTTTAAAAAGCATGTCTTTTGGGGGAATAGTGGTTTCTCATTACAGCAGTTTCTACTGGAATTTTATAATAAATGTTGGATTATTTATTATCTGTTCTTCCGAATTACAGTTGCAAACTTTTCTAGTTTTTTTTATTTTTTATGTGAAAGCCTAGTTAGTCAATTACACTATTTTAAATAACTCTTTTAATGTTTAAAATTTATAAGTTTTAAAACTGAACCTACTAGTAATATATATATATATATATATATATATATATATATATATATATATATATATATATTGAAATTCTTTTATATTTTTTAATGACTATTTAGTAGGTCACATTACAGTCTGCCTGTTAAATATGAATCACAATCTTCTGTTATAACATTTTAATGCTTTGTTCCTGTTCTCCTGTCCCGCAAGTTCTCTATCGTAGAAATTGCAACTGCGTTGTAATCTTTTTTTTCAAAATCTGACGGAAGTCATTACTTATTTTTGATTAATTAAGCACAAAATTATTGATATGGTTTTCTAAGATTTATCTGAATCCTTCAAAATAAATAATTGAAATATTTTCTTAGAAATCCATGCTAAAGAATCTCGAGATTACTGCTTTAAAACGGATTTCTCATATTCTGGTTTTGAACAGAGAAAAGTAAACATAATTTACTCCTTAACTATATTTTGTTAGTATACGTATCTCAGATTTCTTAAATGACTTTTGAATAAGGCTTTCAAGCTTAAATATTTTATCCTCGCTTGTGATTATCTGATAGGTCCAATTAAAGCCTTTGTCCTATAACCGCATTTGCAGAAGTTCCAGCCTCCTATACCATTACCAAAATGTCACAGGTTAGTTATTCCCGTTATGGTTCTCTGTCCGTTATTCCCTCGTTAAAGAGGTAATTAATCATACATTCAATGCGCGAACATGTTATGCATATATACGTTTCCACTCTTTCCGACAAACCAAAATGTAAGGCCTTTGTAAATGGTGCGATTTGGAGGAAAAAGAAACGGCTATTCACAGGATGGCTAGTATGAACAGAAGATTAAACATCTCCATTAGGTGATGCAATTATTTGGCCTGAGCGGTACATCGTTAGAGGCAGCTGCAAAAGAGTTCTGATCCCAAATGTGTTTGGGGAGAGGATACTATTGTTAGGGTGGAACTCGGCAATGTGGCTTCGAAAGAACAACTGTACGCGATACCAGGTTGTATCCGCCTTTTAAAGACCTGCCCTGTCTTGCGCAGGCCGCCGATTTATCATGAAATACTCACGAAAAGTGTCATCCGGCCGCCCATGCTGGACAAAGGGTCTTGGTACCGAGGGGCGTCCGAAACAAAATCTGGGCCTGGCCCCTTTTCCGTATCTTCTCATTCATCGTCAAGTGCTCGATGTCATCGTCAAGTGCCACTGGACAACTCGCATTTCCGAAATGTGCTTTCCATAGATATTGCTGTCTTCTAGCTTCGCATTTTCAATGAAGGTCCATTCAGACTTTTCCCTCTTTTCGGAATGGAGTTTTAAATTGCCCGACTGTTTTCGTTAATGTAGGAACCTTCTGTCGGCTATTGTTTATCGCTACGGAGGAGGTGTACAGTTTCATTAATCGGTGGACAAACAATCGGTCAACTTTTAGAGAGTGTTGAAATTCTGTCTCTGTAAAATGGAAAACTGGTGGCTCGGATTTGTTCAGTTCTGCTTCATACAGATGCTTTTGTCTTTTGAACAAGTTTGTCCTTTTGTTAATGATTCAGGTTGTCATTGATAACTGTTGTTGCTCATTTTAATCGCATTGATGTGAACGTGGTTTAAACCCGAGGCTGTAGATATCTTTTTTGTAAGATTTCCGTTTTCTAGTTGTATGTAGTGACAGAACTGAATAACTTTCACAATGAAAGTTGCATCAAAAACGATACTATCTTTTATAGAGTATTCCAAAATTTTCTATGTGCTCTAAAATTTTTAAAAATTATTCTATATTCTACATTTCAAATCTTTGTATGTAAATTACTTTGAGAAAAGTTTATCACTTATTATTTCATTCGAATCTGGTAAAATTCGTTCAGTTTCGTCACTATTCCGATTTCAATCGCACATGTTTTTCCAATTCAAAAATTTTCGAATAAGTTGCTTGAATTTATTAATTTTTGTCTCTAAATCTCTCTCTAGATATTACTTTGATTTCCATTGAACCATGCAAAATGATTTGCTATTTACACAATTCGCTTTATGATTAACAACTTTAGTTCTAATTTCTTAGACCGATTTTTTTATTTTCTCATAATTATAATTATTTAACTTATTCAGTTTATCCGTCTGAGGATTGTGATTATTTTGTTTGCTGATTAACAACCAGAGAAAATTAATATTGTAGCGGTTACAATCAACTGCCTACTCCTTTCTATGGTAGGTGGCGCTACTGGAGCCATCTTTTTCCCATGATGCCTCTCTGTCATTCTTGTCTGTGTGCTTGTCTCGTGATGTTGTTCTCTGTTTTGTCTTGTGTCTTGTAACTTTAATGTTCTGTGCTGTGGAACGTAGCCTAATAAAAAATGGTTCCTAAAATTGACTGGATTCTTCAGCAGCACTACACACAAACTTGAGTCTCGTCCCTCTATAATATTAGATTATTATCAACATTCAAATTTTCTAGTTATGGGTTTGGCGCAGTGTGGCCAGATTGACCCTTGTGCCATTAAACCAAACCAAACCAAACCTTCTAGTTATGGAATAATCCTTCTTAGAATTGAATCACACTCTAAAAAAATTTTTCAACAAAAACTGTCTAAAGATGCTGTATAGTCCCTACTCTAAAATATCATGAAAAAAAAAAATTGACGAGAGGCTGTCTTTTTCAAACCGCCGTTGATGTTAAAGGCGTAGGACTACTTTACAAGCATGACTCTTTTCCGATTTCCAAATTTTTTTTGTAACTTCTGTTGTTACCCTTTATCTCAAAAATAAGACGTTAGTTATGTTTTCAACGTATGTAGTTACCGAGATATAGAGGATCGCGTCACCAATTCATGCATATTCTTGCCCAACTTCGCGACTCAGTAGTAGCTGAACTACAATTCCGATTTTCAATTTTGTTTTTTCTTAACTTCTGTTATTACCCTTTATCTCTAAAATAAGACATTAGTTATGTTTTTAACATATGTAGTTACCGAGATATAGAGGATCTCCCATACAACGTTTTTTATGGTGTGTGAATCAAATTCCTTCCTGAGACCCCAATGGGAGGAACGTTAAAAAAAATTATTAGAATATCCGCCGAACTTATCAACCTTTTTAAAAGTGTTTCAAAAATTTCGTAACTTTCATAACGAACTCAAACAGGTTATGAGGAGAAATCTGATCTTGGTTAAAACAGTCTTCCAAGCAATTATTTTGATGTATACGAATGTAAAACAATCGGTGTAAAAATTTTGGCGGAGTACATTTTTAAACCTCAACCCTGGCGTGATTTTCTGGAATCTTACCAATTCATCAAAGAAAATAGTTCAGACAAACACCTCGTTCCTGGGAAATAAATCATAAAGAAGCTCCGGTCGGAGAGTTGCTTGCTTGGAAAACGAAATAACGAGAAGGAATGACTTTTAGATTGGGGTTCCAACCTCTAACGTAACACGACTCGTACATAAACAAGCCGCGAGTTTCTTGCGTCTAAAATCGCATTAGTTCTCTACCATGATTTAGGGTCAGGTGAAGAAATGTTGCTGGAAAATAGCCAAAAAATTTCTCCGAAGCTGAATGCAGCTCTGCTTTTTCAGACCCCGATTAGGTGCTCATAAAGCAGTTCTCGTCGAAACTTGTGTTTTACGAATTTGGGCTATTTTATCTTTGTTTAAAATAACGGGAAAATTTTTCAACGGTGAATAAAATTATCCAGCTTAATTTTTTAATTAAGTTTTTATGATCTTTGTTGAGAATTTTTATACTTACATATATCATTTTCTTATCAGATGATCAAATATGAGTTATGTTTACCTGAAAATGAAATGATATATTGTTTAAAAAATTAATTCTGGGGTGATTGATTGATTAGCTGGATAAACGCTGCATGAAGGCTGATAAAGATGTAGCTGATAAATTCCATGACTTTAAAATAGTCTTGTCTTCATTTTTTATCGTTTCGTTTGAGGTTGTGTTTTTTTTTAAACATAGTGATGCAGATATATATAGAATATGCAGATATTTTCTCTCAGAATTTCTAGGTAAAGAAACTATAAATTCGATGATAATCCACTGCAAACTTTATTACGAAACTTCAGAATTTTTTTACGAAGTTTAAAACAAAATGTCTTACAATAATCGAGCAAGCATCGTCCTAGAAAAAAAATTTACTACGTTTTCTTTTTAAACAGTTAATAATGGAAATCAAAATTTAGTGGTGCAGTTGTTAGTCTGGTAATAACAGGAGGAAAACGAAATGTTTTGAAAGTCTTAGATTTACTAAGGTTAAAGTAGTCGTCTCATGTTGCTAAGGTTAACATTCAGGTTTTATTAATTGTTTTTTAGTTTCATTTTTGCAGTTTTAGACTACTTGTAAGCTGTTATTTAAAAAAGAATTCTGGGACAACTAATCAGTATCGATGATTGGGAGTTATAAGTGGGGGAGGGGGCAGAAAATTTATAGACAACTAAAAATACCGAGGAGTATTGGGGGAAGTTAAAAAATTTAAAAATTTAGCTACAGAATTTTCTGGCTTTCCCAGGCACTAATGCTTTTTTAAATTTCCTAGTTTTAGGCTGCTAAAATGTGATATTCAATTTTGCTTGCATAATGTGGGGGCGCAACCCCTCCCCGAGCCATTGCAACTAATTTTCCACCATAATTTTTTACGGGTACTCTTTTAATAGCATATTAGATAATTTCTTCAGACGGAATAAGTCGCTAATGTTAGTACCACCTACACTTGATTAATAATTTTTGGAGCGATTTAACCATCAGTACTTTTTGAGAACATCTTATTTAAATAACCTAACATAGAAATTCATGAATGAGACATACCATACAACAGAGAATCTGTGTTCTTATGCCAGTTTTTTTACCGCTTTATACTCAGTTTTTTGACCCTGGGCCAAAAATGTTTCAGTTTGTGACAATAAATGTATGAAAACGTCTTTCATTCCATTTCTTGGAAATGTCTGCTTGAATTAGACTGAGATTTTTCACTCCTTCATAGTGAGTTCCCTTGTTTACATCTTTGTTCGTGAATGTATTCATTATTGTGTTGGAAACAATGCCATAATTATCCTCTAATTTTTCAGAACGTTGAGGAAGATAGTCGAAATCACATTATATAAATAAAGAATTTGTAAAAGAATGTCGTGCGTTTAAATAAAAATACTACAAAATCATTTTTTTCGGAATTTAATTTTTATTTCAATTCATAAAAATCGTTCTATAGATAAATCTGAAAATTATTTATTTATTTATTTAAAGAAAAGAACACTACAGAGAAAACTCCATTTACAGAGTGCTATAAACAACAAACACATAAAAAACAAAAGCCACAACGAGTTAATAAAAAAAAAATGCGCTAGAAAATAAAAAGTTGAACACAGAGAATACACAAAATCATAAAAATTTTGCAAACGCATATATAATTAAAAAGGAAAACACATAATCACAAAAACATTAAAACACGCTATGATTCTAAAAGTCGTATTTTTTAAAAAATTAAAAGACCATTTCCAAAAGGCAAGGGTTAAAAAATCAAAACACGCAAGCACCGAATCCTCTAAAAGCACACCGGGAGTTTAAAAGTTTAAAGACGTAAAAACACACTTGAGATAAAAAATAAATTGCCACGCATATTTCCCCACGTGTATATTTTTTTAACCCCATATTTGAGAATTCTATCAAAGCTTGCAATTCTTTACAAATGCGAGCAGGGAACGGGAGAAATAATTGAATTAATTAATTTTGAACTGAAATTAATTATTAAAAATACTTGTCTATTTCAAGTCAAAAATGTAATATGTAAATAATTTTATTTACTAAGTATTAAATTGTTCAAGATTGAAATGGAAAAAATGCAAATATTCATTATATCACAATGTTAAATATTACAACACCTCACTACCGCCGCCATTGTCAAGCAAACACCGTTTGTGTTTGAAAATCTCTTATTGTAATAAATATTAAGAGAATGTCCTACTTCTATCTTTTTTCCTTAGAGGTGGTGCTTATCCCATTCGAGAATCTTGTGCCAGGGAAAGTCACATCACATCACATCCTTAGAGGTGGTGATTTTTTAAAATTTTGTTTATTTATTTATTTTACTCCGAGATATTCTCTGACTGAAATTTTGTATGTTTTTGATATGAAAATAAAAATGAAAAATTCTGCGGTGATAAATTTCTTTTACTTTTGATATAAAGGTTAAAAATCTTCAGAAATTTTACACTTTTCGCAAAATTCATTAACTGTGTCATTGATAAATAAAATTAGGCTCGAAAGCAACGAAATGATTTGTCTCTTAAATTGTATCAAATGGCCGGTTATTTTTCACCGATTGTTACAAAATATCCTCAAATATTTCCTTCTGATTAGCATCATTTGCAGCAGATACTCAAAATTCCTTATAATTAAAAAAAACTCAATGTGCTTTCTTTTGACTTATTGGACAGTGACTTCGGAACAATCCCTTCTATGATTCAGTTTGGAATGAACGAAGATTGTTTCAACTTGGTTAACTAACGGCTAATATATTATTAAAAAAATAAACTCATCACTCTGTTGGTTTTCCCCACTGTCGGGATGAGCCCGTGGGAAGCACGCAAAGGTAGCAGCTGACAGTTTGAAACCTCGCGCTTGTGTCACACCCTGCCTCCTGCCGCAGGTTCAACCCTTCCGGACAATGTACCCGAAATTATTACGCGGATTGGAAGGGAACGAATAAATAAAAAAGAATCTCTTTCACGCTACAAGCCAGGACTAGCTGTCAAGAGTTTTAAACGGCTTCTCTCACACGGCCCATCTCAGATTGCCAGCCGGTTTTTTTCACTTCTCCTCTCCTAGCCGTTTGAAATGCAGAGATCAGGTCCTGTGCCAAATCTATGTCGTTGCTGCAGTGTGAGGCGCGGTAACTACCTCTGACTGATGGGGAGGAATGGGCTGAAATTTTTGGCTGGGTTCTTTTTTTCCTGTTCCTGCCCGCCCTACATTTCTACTCTTTCCATCTCAGTCCTCCTTATGGAACTTAGTGTGAAATGGTCCGCGGCGTCACAGAGCTTCGCAGACAAGGAGTTTCTTCTTGGGTACGGTTGCAGTTGAATGCTCTAGGTACGAGACACGGCGCTTTTTAAATCTCTTCAACCATCAGTCATCTTCTTTCCAACTTTGTCTTAAGAGAAAATTTCGACGTCTTGTTTTTATCTTCTTGCCGCTCGGAGTTTTTCTTTTTGGAAGCGTGAGAAAGTCTCTCCAGTTCGGATCTTTTTGCAGATCTTTTAAATGTAAAGGCATTCAATTTGTATGCTTCGGTTCAGAACTAATTGGAGTCTGTCACGTGGGGAATGTTGCTTAGTTCTGCGTATGCTGAATCGGAAGATTTTATTTGGCGTTGTATTGTTGGACAGATTTGATTTGCTTTCAAGTTGCATGTTTGTGACTGGTTAGAATTATACTTAGCATGTTAAGCTCCAATCCTCTTTGTTAATTCCTGTCCTGTCCTTTATATTTTGCGAGTAGTATCCGATTACATCAATGTGCTGGCGACATCAAACAGACAAAAGAACACGTTTTTGTAAATAATATTATTAATATAATAGCCCAGATCTGTCTCTCGATAACGCTCTGCCGTCACCAACAATAAAACTCGCGCCATAGCATTGCGAGACGTTAAACAGCATTATTTCATTGTTAGAGAATCTAAATTTCAGTAATTTTAAATTTAAAAGAGTATCTGTCATTCTAATTTCAAATTGAATAGGTTTAAAATAGTGAAATAAAATATCCTATCGATTGATATAAAATTGATCTCGCTATGATCAATAGTTCCCGAGAAATTTTAAATTATATTAATCCTATATTTCAAATTAATTTCCGTTTTTCAATAGAAAGTAGTAAATTACGTCAGTGGTATATCATGCGCATGGCATAGTTTGGACGCCACGATGCATCTGATTATTTATTGTAATCGTCATGATATAATTTGATAACATTTTTTGGCAACGTTTGACAAGCAGAGAAGTGCTTTGATTTGATTAGAATTTGGAAAAAGAATTCCTTTGAAATTTTATCTTTTGTCGTACGTTTGACAAGCTGAGAATTTCATGGTTATTGAATTATAATAAAATTGTTAAATAACGAAGATTACTTCACACGGAATGTTGTTTACCAAGAGGTTTTTTGAATAAAGAAATATGTAAATGATATATAAATAAAAAAATATTTCCTGTCATAAAACCTATGCTTATTGTATTTGTTTTCAATCAATGTTAAACATTTCTCTCGCATATATACCTTTTTAAACACGTCAAATTTGACGGGAAATCACTCGAATGAAGAGGCAATTTCCCCAGTAATTATTAATTATATATTTTTTTATTTAAGATAATCCTCGATGTTCGAGATTGAACATGAATTTTTGACAAGAAAATTATTTCCTTGATTGACACAATTGATCACCCGTCATACCATGACGGGTGATTTTCTAGTGTTTTAATAATACTCATTAAAATTTTTTGTAAAAGTAATATTAATATTACATTCTTTTACGAGTATAATCTCCAAATTATTTAAAATTTATTAATGGACGAATCTAATCTTTAAAATTTTATATCACCAGACAACAATGACTGACGCGGCCAACGGCGATTTCACGCATACACTGTAAAAAATATCCGTTTTTTTCCCGGACTTTTTCCGTATATTTGACGGTTTAAAGCTGTTTTGTTAACAAAATGGGTTTTCACCGTTTTCCGCTCCAGCCATAAACGGTTTAAAACCGTCAGTTCAAATTCTATTTTTCGTCATACGGTATTGCTTTCCGTACGTCACTTTCCCTTTTCTTAAATGTAATTTTATTGCATTCATTTCATGTTTTTAATAGGGTTCCATCTCCGCTATTGTTTACACATGCTGCAGTAGCCTGTTGTCACTCATGAAAGCTAACCTTAAAACACGTGTTCTGGCAATAGTTGATTTTTACACCACTAGGTGGCGCCACTAGAGCTATAAGGACTTTAAAACTCAAATAGATTATTTTTACTTCATTTTATGAAGTCTCCGGTGGTCTAGTGGTTAGAGCAACTGCCTTTTATTTCTAAGAACGCGGTTTCGATCCCCGGCTCAGAGGAGTTAGAAGTTTTGTCACCATCTTGCATCGAAATCGTCCAAGTAAGTTCAATTAAAAATTATATTAAACTAATTGAAATTAATAATTAAGACTTCATTAATTAATATTGATAATACACATCAGCATATTTCAACTCAACTCGAACAGAAGGAGAAAAACAACTCAACTCAGTCGATGACGTCACTTACTTCGATTACTTTATTTTTACGGAGAAAACTTGATTTCATACGGTAAAAAACTGTTGTGACTACGGATTTACTTCGTAACTTTTACGGTTTTGCACAACCAAACCAGCTGCCAGTTTAAAACCGTAAATTTTACGGGATTTTTTTTACAGTGTAGGTTCTTGCCTCGTACCTCAAGACAAGCGCCCCTGAGGTGCCTCAAGAACTATATTCGACGTACATCGTAGTGCTAATCCGGCAGAGAATTAACAGCTTTGGGTTGGAGAGAGGTATCAAAACAATTTTCTGTCTTTGGCTTTATATTGTCAGCCATCGGTGACTGTCGTTGCTCGAAAGGTAAGAATAATTAAGTAGAAGATTTGTGCCCGTGTAAGACGGGCTTTTAGCTTGCCAACAATATCTCGGATCTGATTGTCACAGATTTATTAACGAAATTTGTAGTAGAAAATCTCATGCACATTGGCAGTGTGTTTAAAAAACAAAGCAAAAAAAAGCGCGAAAAACAGAAATGATGAATCAATTGACACTAATTTTCGTTTTGCAAAATATATCAAAATTAATCACTAAAATCGGATTGAAACAAATAGTGATTCGCAATAAAATGCACCACAAATTCAAATCTTAAGATCGAACTTTTTTAAAAACAAAAACCAAGTTATTCTAAATTCATAGCATGAAAAAATAACTTTACTTTTAACAATTACTTTCGTTTTATCTAAATAAAATAATGCAAAATGAAATTCAAATTTTTAAGAACTATTTTAACAAAAACAAAAGTTCAAAATAAAAACATACACCACAAATTCAAATCTTATGAAAGAACTATTTTTAATAGCTTAAAAAACAGAACTCATTTACCAACACTCAAAGCAGAACTTTAAAAGCGATTAGTAAAAAACTGTAATGATAACAAATAGTGATTCGCAATAGAATGCACCACAAATAGCGGAAGCATTCATTATTAAGTAAATCAAGTAGCTCATTTATCAACACTCAAATCGGAGCTAATTAAAAGCAAATAGTAAAAAACTTTAGTACTTATCTTTTGTTATAATAACGATATTCCGCTGATTCAAAAAACTTCTAACTGATCTGCGAAGCGAGAATATTATAATGAATCAACATAGACGGTTAACGATTTTTTTCCCTCCCGCGCTTGGGTGAAGCAGCTTAAATAAAAAAATAACTCGGCTCATAAAACCTGTCTAAATTAATTCAAAACAGCGTATGCTAATTTATAGATGTAAAAGACCGCTGAGTCTTAATCTCTTTGGCACGTAGCCAAACCAAACCACGTAACCGTTACTTCCACGCCTGCCCTTTTATAATATAGATGTCAGTCACCGATGACTGACATGGCGCTTAGCGAGTTAAATGTGCTTAGAAAGTTGTTGACATTTTAAAATGTTTCAAATAAAACGAACAAAATTGAAAATAAAGTAATTCTAACCTTGTTCCTCAAAGTAGATTTTCTCAGTTTCTATATGTTGTAGTGGTCTGGAAGTTTGGAGATGAGGTGCCTGTTAGGTGTCCTCCTCGTCATCTGAACACGACTCAAAATTACGAGATTATAACTCAATCTCTGCTTCCTGTAAATTTTGACTAATTTTTATTTATTTTTTTATGCTTTCTCTTTTTTTCTTCCTTGTAACTAAATATAAGATTTTAATAAAAACATGTATGGAAATGCATTATGTTTTGCATTATAAATTGCGTGCGTAATGAGTGCAGAAAAAAATATATGCATTTTTAATTGTTCTAATAAAATTTTATAATTATTTAACAGATTAGATTTCGTAATTTCCGTGTGTAATAACTTCGGAGGATCTGAGTGAAGTGCATAGGACTGGTACAAAACCACTGTTTTAGCGATCCCGTAAACATCTCATTATGTTAGGTATATTTAAGCGGTGACATTTCGAATTGTAACTGTTTTAACGGACGTGACAGCGGAATTATCTACTAATATGTAACTGAGCAAATATTTAGCAAATTAACTGCCACCCATATATTTAATTCTTGCAAACCTGAAAGTTTAAATAATTAACGGAAATAGTTTATTATTTTATTAACATTTTGAAAATAATAATTATTTTTCAACATTTTATTATACATACAGAATATATAATTGACATCATGAATGCTACTCATGACTCTTTTGCTGAAATGAACATTTAAAATTCCCCTCTGTTGTAGCGTTTGCAGTAATTATTCTTTCTATATTTTGTGCAAATAACTTTTTTTATTTTTTTCAATCAGAAAATAAATGAAAATTTTGCTTCTTGATTAATCCTGGTCACTGAAGGATCTTAAATTATTTTCATGTTTGTTAACTAAGATGTTACACACTTTTCATCTCTGTATTTATTTCTTTTGAACAGTATCATATGCCTTATTACATCATAAAGCTATAATAATAAGAATATTATAAGGCTATAATATTGTTTTATTATACGATTCATATATCTTAAATAAATGGCAAAATCTCCTTTTAAAACAAATTAAAAGTAGAGTGTTTTGGCGCATATTTGGTGAAAATAAATGAACTTTTAAAATAAATTTATTATCAAATAATTAATTAATTATAACCAGTTTAATTTTGGAAAAAGATGGCGACCCTGTAAAATAATCCTTCCGTGATTGTGAAACCGTTGAAAAAAGTGTTGAGGCATCATAATTGTCACTTTTTTTCTCACACTAGTTTATTAATTCTACTATATACGATTAAATAGGAGCTATATACATGTGGGATTCCGCTCAATTAAACAGAAAGCCCACGGAAAGGTTGACTTTAAGGGGTAAATAGATTGGATTTAAGTCTAAGGCAGGGGATTTAAGGGTTTTTATTACATTAAATTTAAGAGAAAATATTACATAAAATGAAAGAGGAGACTTCAAGTTAAATACAAAAACATTTATTTAAATACTATAGGGAGAATTTACAGGGGGGGAAGATATGTACACAGGAAGTTAACGAGAGATTTACCAATTTACATGAAGTCATAGTTATTTATGAGCTAGATTAAACTGGGATAGATGTTAATGAGTTAAGATAATTACTGTATTAGAGATTTAGAGCCATAAGGAAAGTTAGATGGGACATAGTTACCACAACTTGATGATCGGGCGACTTAACTGCGCCAAAACTGATCTGACTTACATGATGAGAAAGAGAGTTACGAGCTTGTCTGCAGCCTGCGGTGCGCTGCTCTGATCTGAGCGTGCAAGCTGGTTTTATCGGGAAAAAGGAGGGCGCTGTTCGTGATGTGTCCTGAGCAGATCTTTGGCACCATCTATCGCCAAAAATAATTAATCTAGCTCTCACAATCCTTATTTATGCAGTGATTAACTTATTCTTTATAGGTAATATCCTACATACATATGTACAATTAGGATTCACTTTCAAGATTACTCATAATCACTAACTCGGAGTTCACCTCGAGAAAGCCTACAAAAACGTGCACACTCTGTGCAAAGAACCCAATCCCATTAATGGCGTCTACCACCTCGCTCCCGCGCAACTGTTCTTCTCCTCCTTCGGCTGACAGCCCGAACAGTTACGTGGAGGCATGACAGTTATGAAATTAAAAAACACAATATAAAAAGACATTTATAGTTTTGTTTGCATATGTAATAATTGCCCTCTAAAACCTCTTTTGGTCACACAGACAGCATCTGTGCAGTAATTCATATCACTAACCTCTGAAGCATTCTCTATGCTTTCCATCAATTCGTTCACTGTCGCACGCAAAGTCAGTAAGAGTTAAGTCAGAGTCTACGACTTATATCTATGAAATGAAGATGGAAGAGTAGAAGATATTTATGAGATGTTTGCAAAATGAGCAAGATTTCATTCCTTTCATGCATCACCCGCCCAAGTACTGTGAGGTGCTTATACAGGGTTATTCAAAACTATTGCACCGATTACAGATGTCTATAACTCCCTTATAAACAACGTTGGGAAATAAAAAACACAATACAGAAAGACATTTAAAGTTTTGTTTGCACATGTAATAATTTCCCTCTAGGTCACACAGATGACATCTGTGCGGTAATTCATCACTAACCTCTGAAGCTTTCTCTATGCGTTCCATCAGTTCGTTCACTGTTGCACGCAGAGGAGCGTTAAGTCAGAATCTACGACTTATATCTATGAAATGAAGACAGAAGAAGTAATTTCATAAGATTTAGATAACCAGATGCATTTGTCTATGGGATGCTCATCTGTGGCTGCGAACATGCTTCATAGTATCTGGCGTGAAATGATTACCACACGAGATTGCTCGTGTGACCCAGAGAAGTCGCATAGAGCAATTATTACGTACGCAAGCAAGTTTCCTTCCGTATTATAAAATAAATTTTTTCCCCCTATCGTTGCTTGCAAAGAACTGACAGTCGCTTATAATTGGTGCAATTGTTTCGATTTATCCTGAATTATTAGGAAAATGATTTCATAAATTATACTTTCCAAAATTCAAGAAGAGGTTTAACAATACTGCTTCTGTATTTAGCCAAACATTCTTTATTGTTAAAAAGTAGGGGGCGGAACGATTTCAAATACTAGTCGAATTATGCATAATTCTGTATGCCATAAATCTCGCTGATTCTTGATAAAGCCATATCGGAATCATTCTCTTCATAAACATCAATTGAACAATCGGTTCTCATCTCAATTACTTGCCTGTGTTGAGCTGTTGAAAACGAATATCTTTGCTTCTCAAAACAAAAGGTTTCCGTGTAGGTTAAGGAAAAATCTCCCTGGAGAAAGCTTTGCTAATGGCAACTGTCAGGACAAAAACTTATGAATCATTTCTCACCCCATGCCACTTAATCGTACCCCCGCTCTACAAAAGCACTTTCTTCCATTGCCGTATTGAAACTTTTCATACCAGAAGAGGGTGGGCAACAAAATGATTCAAAATGCTTTCTCCAGCTCGGCGAAGGCACGTCAAGTCGAACCATGCAGTCGCTTGGAAAAGTGAAGTGTTTCGACTCGGAGCGGCTAATGGGGACAGAGTCAAAACACGAGTTAGTACACGCGGTGGGGAAGGCGAAAAATTTGTGCTTCACTACGCTATTCAGGGCATGATGTGTGAAGGAAAATTTGGGAGGGATTATTTTCCGCTCTTGCTGTTCTGTTGTTCTTTTTAGGGGTGGGTTCTTGCTTTCCAGACATTCTGTTGTAGCCGAGGGTTTGAGAAGTCATCTTTCTATGTTCTGGTTTGATAGTGGGCAGTGCTATGTGGGACTGTTGCAGCTGGAATTAAGTCTGTTGTTTCCATTGTTTTTGATTTCCTACTTGGAAATAAAAATAAATAGTAGAATAAACTAATAATTGGATTTTTTTTTCTCTGAGTGTTATTGGAGTTTCAGTCTTTTTGCTCATTTTTCATGAATATTATTGCCATTTTCTTTTTTAAACTCTTTTTTTTTTGCATTGCGCCAAAATGTTTATTGCTTTGACATTCCAGAGCACATCCCTCTTTTTTTGGTCTTTTTATGTGTATTTTATTTTGAGTAAGGTTTTCTCTGTTCTCCATTTTTGGCACTTGGATATTGTTTACAAATTTATATTTAGATCTTTAACATTTTTTTATGGATGTTTAATACCACGAGTGTGGCGCAGCATAGCCAAAGGTGGATTTTGCGTCAAAGACTCAAACTAACTCATTTCTCTGTTTTTCGATCGATAGGCTTCTTATTTTGTTTTCTCTTTTCGCGTTTCAATATAAATATGTTTTTTAAAGTTCTTTTTTTTATTTTTACTTTTATCCGCATAAATTGAAGTCATGAAATTGTTTTTGTTTTTCTGTTGCGATGTTCTTATAATAATTTAAACAATATGTTTAGGTTTTACCAATTGGAGTTTATAGGTCTTGTACTTCATCTCGATTACTTTTTAAGTCTTCAGTGGTCATATGGATACTCAGTATTAAATCGTTGGATGTAACTGTTATACGTATTTTATACTGAATGAGATACGTATATTTATACGCATATTTCTACGTATATATATACGTTTACGTATTTTATAGTCTCTACGTATTTTATAGTGAATGAGCTTACAAGTGTTATGTATAAAGTGAGTAACTCGTAATTTATCATTAGTACTGCAGTTTGTAATCCCTATAAGGTTTTCTTTGATCAAGTAGTGTCAAAAATCTGATTATTCTTAGCTAATCTGGTTTGATGTTTGCACAGAATTGTGGTTAGTTTAGAATTTTTTTAAATAAAAAGTAATTTTTCTATTATACAATATGAATATCGATGCTATAAACCGCCTCCCGACCTTTCGCAGAAACATTATTAAAGGAGCTTTTCGCCTTTCAAAGTACGTCACTAATGCCATATTTTGCGTTTCTTTTGTTTAAGGGTTTATTTTTATTGTTGCTGTTGTTTTCTATTCTTTCATTATAAGCTACTGTAAGTTACATTCACATTTTTATAACGTATATTCTTCCCTATCTATTTGATTGTCAAAAAGTTAAAATATATAAAATAAATGTTGGTTGCCAGAAATTTAATATGGCAAAATAAAAGTTGGAATAAACGAGTGAAATAAAATTGGGCAGTCGGGACTATGCGAGAGTTCAGCTATTTCGTATTGCTCCCTACTCCCTAGGGTAGCACCTGTTCTATTTTCTGTCTGAATTTCATGCTCCCTAAATTTGGAGATCGCCCCCCATTCAGCACAGACTATGTTTACCGATTTAAGACAACCAACAAACGAAAAAATGGCATAAAATAAGAAAGAAAAAATGTAAACGGCTACTCCGAGATCATGCAAAAGCATTAAAAGTCTCGATCGCACAGGCATACCGAACTGGTTCAAGGAATCGAATTCCGCCCTCTCCCTACCACCCTATTGGCATTACGGCTTTGCTGTTGGTGGCCAGGTGGAAAACACGGAAAACACATTTACCGCCTCCCCGCCCCGGCATGGTATTAGAAAAATAGTAGTGGAAAAAGTGGGGTTCTGACGCAGTGGTGTATCGGGGTTGGAATGTAAGTGAGGATTTCTAGACGACCACGACAAGTATCCCTAGAGAGAGAGGCTCTGCTACATTTTTATACAAGTGTGTTCGGTACAGCCACACCAGCAGCAGTGAATGGCATTTTACGAGGTTTCTCCTCTAACGATGGTATCGAATTTGGAGGTGGAGAGAAGGGAGACTTCGAAACAGATCGAAGCAAATATCTTGAACGATGTTTTTCCAAAAAAGAACAATGGTGAATCGGATTGGATGAGGCGAACCAGGAGTTAAGTGTGTAAAGTGGATCCAGAAAGCATTTTTCTTCCGGATAAATGTACCGGACCATCTAGAAAACGACCGGGAGTTGTTTGTCTGAGAATCTGTTGATGGAGCACTGATGAGTTCGCTATCGACCCTTGCGCCTTTTATAACGCCATCCGCGAGCTAGGAGGTTTCGTTGACTTTTTTATTTTATTTTTTCACCGATCTCGAATCGGAAACTCAATCTGAGAGGTTATCTGGACGAACACGGTGAGCTTGAAGGAATTGTTGGACGATTTACTGATTGACTTTAATCAAGTTTATCGGAAAGTTTCTTTTAACTTGTTAATGGCTTTTCAGGAACTAGATTAAATTAATGCTCGAAGTTACTACCTTTGAAGTCGAACCATGTACCTGAGAAATTACGTATAGATTTTCAGTTGTAACCAGTCCTGATGGAGTGATTTCCGCGCACCGTTTTTAAAAAATAAATCATGCATTTTGTTTGAAAATGTTTAGAGCATCTAGCTATATTTTATCTTACTTCAGTGCGAACTAATGGGATTCCTTCGCTTACAAATTGCGATTCCTTTATATAATATGTTTATTAATACTTATATGATATAATTTATCTTTAGATCACCACAAAATTCCGGCTTGTGAAGTACAGAGTGAGGTTATAAAACCATTTATTTAGCATTTTTCTGTTATTATTTTGGTGGCTGTTACCGTGGATTACACAATTTAACTTTAACACCACGGCGTACCCCCGAACTCGGAGCCAGGACGGTTGGTTGGGTATGCGTGAAACTTTATTGAAAAAGCGAGAGAAAAAATTACGTTTTATGTATAAGTAGCATAAGGATACAAAAAAGAGGATATTTAGAACAAAAGAATACAACTGTGCATTAAAAGAAGGTTTGTACATTGATATATTAAAATTGCGTTCCCTCTACAAAACTGGGCCGTTGTATTAGTTCTAGGTTGCAAAAAGTCATGTATACTAGTAGAATTGTAACTTTAATTGCATATAGAAATTTATACTAGGGATAAGAGTATCAAGGCCGCGTAGAGACTGGGACTGTCAGTCTGGATTCCCTTTACTATTGGCTTAACACCAGAGGAGAAACTACCTGTGGTAGGTTCGTAGGAATGTCCGTGTTGTCTTAAGAAAATATGGATGGTTTTCTCTTTGTGTTGTTGACTTTGAGAGGGTGGTGCTTTATGTATGGGAGAAGATGAGAACCTAGGGTTAATTGAATCTGTGGCTAGTTGTTACACGATTTAACTGGATACTTCGTAAGAATTCGGATATAGTCACTTGTATTTATTAATGGTTTAATGCAGTCATGCAGCGGACCCCCGCAGGTGGGAGAGGTATGGTAATCGATCACCCAGATGTTTTACAGGTGCTGTCCAGATGGCGGCTAAGTGGTCGGATGTGGTTGGGGCGCACTGGGAAAGTGCGAAGGAATTCTGGGATTGTTTCAGAACTTTAAAGACCATAAAGTGATTAGATATCTATGCCTCAGATGGATTTTCGCGGAGTCTCTGACTAGGCATGGGTCCAGCGGGCACTCAGCCTTGAAATATTGTGCGTGAACCGAATCTCCAAATAAATTGAACCCATTAATGGAAACTGTGCATACTTTCCCTGTATATTTTGTTATTAAATATTTATTACTTTCTCGTATACGAAGTATACAAAGAAAAAGTATTGTAATCGTTACAAAATTCGAACTCGAGATTTTTATGAATCTCCACGTTTTAGACCTCCCTGAGTCCGAAAAACACAATTTTGGAGTTATGTCTGTCTGTTAAGACGATAACTCGGAAACTATGAGAGCTAGAGCGATGGAATTTGGATGTGATCTTTACACATAATTTGTGTGTTTTTATCAAATTGTGGACAAAACCCGTCCAATGGAAGTCTGTCTGTCCGTGTTCATGTGAACACAATAACTCAAAAACTTAAATAGCTAGATGGATAAAATTTGTTACACAGTTTTATTATCAAGAATGTAGATCCGTATCAAATTTTGGACCAAATCCGTCAAAGGGTTGACTGTCTGTCATTCTGTATAATCACATATTTGTTTTATTTATTATAGTCATTCGATAAATTCGGATGATTTAGATAAATAAAAATTGGTATGAGGTCTGCTAACATTAATTGTAGATCCGTGCCCAATTTTCGTTTCAATCGGTAAAAAAAAAAAAAAAATGGCGTTCAAATTGCGTCAATTTCCTCCGCCATTGTACGACGAAAAAAAAGAAAAACAATACTTTCTCTTTGTATACGAGAAAGTAAAAATGGCGCGAACAATTTGCGCATTTTCTCCACCTGGGTGTTAGGGAATCGTCCATGTTACTGCCGCTCTGTGTCACGCACGTTAGGGCGGATACGAGAAAGGTTTGGAGAGACCACAGTGCACAGTGTAGACAATTCATGCTCGTGTGAAATTTAATTCCAGAATCCATTGCACGTCTTGCAAGAGAAAAATGAAAGACTGTCTACAATTAGACCTTACGCCGCCGCGGCCGGCCATGCGAAATTATTATATTTCTGTGATGTCACCGGAATTAATTATGTTTATTAGATGTATTGAATTTGTACGCCACATTTCCGATTTTGTCGGCTTAACTCTTAGAAAAGCTAGCAAAAGTCTGTTTATTAATTTGTCATAATCACTATCTCAACGTGCACATTGTTTACTCATTCTGGTATTATGTGAATAATAGAAGGGAAAATGATGAATTTTTTAATTATTTCTTCAAAGAATTTTTTTTTATCTCCGCCTAATTCGTTTCTTTTTGTAATATTTCTTTGTTAGAATTACCTTTTATTATTACTTCTGTCAGAGCTTAATTCTGAGAACTTTTCGTCATTAATTGAAGTATTCGATTCTTTCTAACTTTTTGGAACGAATTTAAATACCGTTTATCTTTTCTCCAACAGATAAAAATTACAACGTCGTTTTCAATCTAAGCATTTTCAAACTAGCAAGTTCACTGATTTTAGCTCGATAAAATGGCGGTATATCATACCTTCCTTGTCAAATTTTTAAATTAAGAAATTTTTATATCCACCATTAATCTCCACTCAAATGCTTTCCGTTGTCTGAAAAAGAATAATCCCTCCAAAAGCTCCAATTAGTAACGATGAAACTTATTCCTCCACGGATATATCCAGCGATGATAAACGAAGCAAATTATGCTCATCTTTATTAAATCAATACCAGTAAACCTTTAATATCTGGAGTAATTGAGTTTGAAAATGCATGGGAAACTTGATAACTGAGAAAAAAAAATTATCTCTGTTAGGGGGGAAGTGTCCTCTGTTTTTCTGCGAAGCAAAGGATATTAAGTAAAAGTGTCCCCAGAGAACAGGAGGTTGATGAATGTACTCCAGAAGGTGAGTGCAGCAGCAGCCAACTGTTGAATATCAAAAGCTCCGGCGCCACTCCGACCACGGTGTGGAACATTCATTGGGAAGTAACTGCCGTCTCAGGGTCAGAGCTGATGCCATCAGACCATCTACTTCGCCAATTAACTGAGAAGAGGAGGATAAATAAGTAAAAATAAAATAAATGAAGAGAGATTTCTCCCTTTTTTTCACAATCGCCAGTTGGTTGGAAGAAGGAATCAATTGAAGATGGGAGGTCGTTTGAAAAATAAGAAGGAAGATATAGGGTGTAGAATTACTGTGGACATTATTTTTTTATTTTATTTTTCAATCCGTTTCCATCGTTCCCATTCTTAAAAGGAGCCCGTCCACATTCTTTGGGTGATAAAAAAATGGATTTTTTTTATCCTTATCTACCCTTATTTTTTACTTGACTTTTTCTTCTTCGATTGCCGGTGCCTTTTTTTTATCCCTTCCCATTCACTACTATAAAGGAAGAACCGCAGGTTATTTGGTATTATCTTAAGTAGGGTCAAGATCCTTTTCGGAGCTGAGAAATTGTACTTTTAGCAGAATTTGATTCCATTTACTTCTGGACAAATAGTTTTTTGAATCCGACTGAGGTAGTTCCTTTTGTCAAAAATATGCTTCTGAGTAAGCAGTTAGCACTTTCTGTATAATATGGGAACAAATAATAATTTATTGTATTCCGGAACATACAGTTCATGATATTCCTTAACGGATATTGTAGAAATTTTTAAGTATCTTATACAAAGCAATTTTGAACATAAAATTATCGAATCGATATGACATCTTCGACACGTACCATGAATCCCTTCTACCTGTTACTTATTATATGAATCAAACAATTCAAAAATTGTTTGGAGAATTATTGTAGAATTTAATAATAAATTGAGATTATCCGTATCTGTCTACATTTTTTTTTATTACTTATAAACTGGAAAATTGATTTAACATGAGTTTATCTCCTCTGTTTCATGTATTAGCTGTATTGTATTGATATGGACCAATGACCGATGCGATGTCTGATCGGAAAATTTACTTTAAGTTATTGATTATTGTCATTTCTAAAGGCAGATAATTAGTATCTTAGAATGGTCTCATCAAAACGACTAATAGCAAATCTAGTTTCTTTTAATGATGTTCTATTCTCAGAAATATTTTAACTTAATGTGTAGAATCTATATTAATTAAATGCAATCGTTTGGATTCAGAGTTTATCCGGATCTTGAAAGATTTAATTCGATTTTTTTCCTCGAGACCAAATACTTGTCAAAGTCTTGGCATATTAGTTTCAAAAACCTTATTAACACCTTAACATACAATGACGTCTCTGACACGTGCATCGAATTTCAGAATTTTGCTATTTAAATCCGTATTTAAGTCAACGCAACAATTAATTTTAAATACAAATATCGCCTGGACACGCTTAGATGTTTCAAGTATCCTTTACCTTCTTAAATAGATTGAAATAATAAAAAATATTCCAAATGGGTGGTGGCATCCAATTAGGAGGTTGAATAAAATCGTTTGGCAAGGGAATATTCATTTTTATAAAAGTGCTTACTCTACGACCATATTGTTTACTTTGCTTTCATGAATTAGTTTCTGCCTTAGCAATAAATTTGTTACATCTGAATTCTTGCACTTAAAATGTTACTGTCGAAAAATCTTATTATCAAATTATTTGGCTACAAATCTTGACTTATTATTGCTGGCGTTGTTCTCAATGCTATTATTACCATCAACTTCAAAATACAAACGCAAACATTTTTCCTTGCGATTTTTTTTTAAATTTTTTATTTTGCATACGGAATTGAAGAGACAATCCGTCTACATGCATTCACGAAGAACATCTTACGTCAAATACCCCAAAGAGTAAGCATCGTAATTGCTCCCGATACATAACCAAACTTCACACACAAGGATGGTTGCAATCTATTACCATTTGACTTTCACAAAATTTCTTCTTACGTATGATTTATGTCGAAGCCCTGGAGACAAAGCAGAAGCAAATTTCCTTAATGGTATGACATTTCTCGTGCGGGAAGGATTTCGTGCGATTGCATATAGGAAGGAGGGGGGGGGGGTGTCTGGAGAAGGAACAGAATGACATCAGCTAGATTCAATTGCAAATAGGAGCAGTCGCGTACCTTGCCGGTTCTTTTGGAATCTGAGGACATCAGTTTTCTGTGCAGCAGAGGGGGTTTGGTCTAAAAGGATGTTTTGCATTTTTTACAAGTGCACAAAGACTGGAGGGTTGGCACGAGAATCTCTTCTTTCTCTGCCTTTGATAGATTAAAATGTGTGGAAACAGCCCTGAAGACGCAATCAGTCAGTGAAGAAAGATTTGTTCGGGTTTCGAGTGTTTACGCAACTGTAGACAAGCGTCACAAATTTCCAGAAATGTTTTAAATGCGAATGAGTGTTTTCCTCGGTGTGTCTTCGTCGGGAAAAGTGATTGCTTTTATCCGCCGCAGTTTTTTTGGTCTTTTTTGTCTTTTACTTGGTTTGAATTTAAAGCAAAAGGGAGGTAGTTTCCAGTTTTTATTATTTGTCATTTTTTCCCCTTGTATGATGAAAGATTTTGCATAAATGGGGCGGAGCATAAGAATAACCTCAATCAGTCAGTGATTCTTATATTTCTTTCTGAACAGACGCTAAAAATAAAATTAAATTAAATAAAATAAAGTGGAAGTTACCCTTAGTATCAATTTTCTTGTTTTGTTAAAGCTTCTGATTTATCTGATACTGTTTTTAGATATTTCTAAATTTAATTAAAAATTGTGAAAATAATAAGTTTTGAATTTGGATTTTGCATGCTGTTCTAACAGGATTTGTTTTTAAAATCTAATCATCTCCATCCCAAATAATTACTCGAGAAACATGGCTTGTTAACTTGTGTGTACCTGTGGTTCCCCTTTTTTTCCCAACACTTCACCGTCGGAAAACTTATACAACTACTTTCATATTTCATTTGAAGAATATAGCTTACAAATCAACTTAGAAAAAATTTAATATGTATAAAATGTTTTCGTTGTTGTAGTCATTAAAGTAATAAAAACGCCGAATAAAGAGCTATTTTTCATTTATTATTCAACATATGATGAGAGTGGTGAATATACGTACATCTCGTATGAAAGTTTCAAGTCAAACGGGTCTATTCTGGTATCCCCGGTTGGATTGGAAGACGCACGTTTTTCCGCACGGGAAAAGTGACGTCTCCCAACCCAACCGGGGGTACCAGAATAGACCCCAAAAAGAGAACAGAAAATCCCTGCGTTCTCTCAAATAGGGGATTAACATATGGACACGTGATAAAATGAAGGGAATATTAGTTATTTTTAGTAAATTACGTAAATATTTGAGGGAAAAGTCTGGCGCAAAGAAGACGCCTTCTTGATTTTCTGTGGGCGCGTGGAAGCGATTAAAATATTCTTTTAGTAATAAATATGCCAAAACGTGAGATTTAATACACCTCCAGCGCGGGAAATAAAACGAGACTGGATTTTAAGAAAAGTGATTTTGGAATACATTAATATTGTACTAAGATTTTAAAATATATAATATAAGAATTTAAAGAAAAATTAAGTGAGATTATTAAATGTAATACATAAAATATTTTTTTACTTGATACTTTTATGATTAACGATTTTATGATACTTTATGATTACGTCTATAACGAGCGTAGTTATTATTTGCCGTTTTTTGAGCTTTCATTTAATTCTTAGACTAAGACATTGCATTAATCGAAGAAAAACTTCTTAACCGTCCTTCCACCAAAAACTTTGAGCATCTTTCTGGTATTAAGACTGCTACTTTTTACAAGGTAAAAATCTGCAGTCCTTAATTCATTCTTTTAAATGATCGTGTTAGTGGTAATAGAATCATTTAAATTTTTTTTCCAATGCGAATTCATCTGTTGATTGTATCGGAATTATTGCTGTAAATTGCCTTTATTTTGTTAGATAGATTGAAGTCAGAAGCGTTAAGTGTCATAGCTATAGAGTATCCTGATTCGTTCATTTTACTACGCACCATTTATCAACTTGTCCAGGTTAACACCTACCTGTGATAAGGCATCCAATCACAATGAAGGGAGTTTACCTGTTCTACCTTCTGAAGTTAGATCTTCCCTCTCTGTGCACTCAGCCACTTTATTTTATAAGTTGTCCCGCAACTTGTATAAGGTTAACACCTACTGTGTGTTACAGTATCCAATAGAAGAGAAGCGAAGCATACCTGTTCAGGTAGGCTGCAAGCATTCACCAATGAAAGTTTGTTTTGCTTTGTTTGGTCACCTGTAGGTGCTCTTATTTAAAACTACCTACCTTTTTGACTTTTATTTTACACATTAGTACATTTTATTACAAGTGCAAAATATATTTTGACTAGAAAATAGATTGGGGAGACTGCATTTAACTCTACATAATTTGGAATGCTTAATGATGTTCAACATTGGCTCAAGGATAGTGAAGATGGGCTGTGGTTACGTCACGCACAGTAATTCGAGAATGATTTCATTGGTTCGTACTTGTCGGCGTATTTTACCAGGTGTTTATTGGCTAGTATATGATTTTGTGTGCTATTATTATAGAATCTCATTATACTACGACATTAGAATTTGCTTTTGTTATATAATGTGTTATATAAATATATTATATGTATAATATAATATATGTTCTTGCAATTTGGAATTAAGTACTGTTTTGGAAAGTTCTGTTTGGAGAGAATGTATTTGTTTGGAAAATGATTACATGCTTTGAAATGCAGTTCAAATCTGCATATTGGGGGAAAAAATTATTTAATTATTGTTGCGGTTTATTCGCTTAAAGCTACATTATATTTTGATAAAAATTGTACACTTTCAAAATTTTAATGTTATTTTGACTAGAAAAATATTTCAAACTTTGAATTCTGCGATGTTGAAAGCCGAAAGTGCTGATGTCTAGGAATGGCGACTATTGCGAAAATAACCGGTTTTCGGTTATTCAGGTTTGTTTTTTTTTCACCTCCGGTTTAACCTGGCGGTTTTAACCGCTCAAAGTAACCGGTTTTTTTTAATAAAAAAACAAACGTCGTTTATAGACAATTTTTTTTATTAATAATGTTTTTACAGGAAATCAATCCATTGGCCAATATTTATCTGTTCATAAAGACTCTTTCAGTAATCCGTCAACCAGCAGACGCCTCGAGAAAGCGGTTGTCGTTGATTGGCCTAAGATGATGAAATTCAAAACCTTCATAACTTGGTTAATTTTAAGCCCGATTTTATGTTCCGATCCGGTTTTGGGATTTTTAAAAAATAACCGGTTATAACCGGCACAAAGAAATAACCGAAAAAACCGGTTAACCGAAACCAAAAAAAAACAGGTTTCGGTTAAAGCCGGTAGGTTTTTCCCATCCCTGCTGATGTCCAGTAAGAAGGTTAAAAAAGTGCAAACCGCACATCTGGTAATTCATTAATGTCGGTACGAATTAAAACTAATATGTAAATTGCAAAATGTAACGTCACAATCCTTGAACCCATAGGACTAATGTTTTTTAAAATGATTCTTATAACATTCCATTGGTACAGGTAAATTTCATTCAAATAATAACTAGCCCATTTTGGTTTAGTGGCTTCACAGTATTTGCGATGACATTTCTGGCTAACTTTTGCTCAAGATCTCATTTCTTAAAAATAACTATGCGAATGTTGTTAGCAGTTACATGAGCTAAAAACACTTTTAACTTTTGCCTAGCTTATTTAGCTTCAACCTGAATAAATTGCCACGAGTCAGAAACAGTGGTGGGTAAATCCTGCTAAACCATCACACCAATTGTTGTGCTCAGTGGCGAATCTAAGATTCGGGTCGGGGGGGGGGGGGGGAGGGCATAAAAACTTTGTATCGTTGTGATGAATGTCAAACCTCAAGGCTAAAGTAAACCAAAACTCTTTAACTTTACAGACTTTTCTCACCTGACAATAAGAATCATAAAAAACAATACAATACTTTCGATAATTTGATAAAAATTACAGTGAATTAATTAGCCAAAAAATGTCTTTGACCGCGACAAAGCTACAAGTACAAGTGGAATGACTACAAAAGTCGGAAAATTTTCGAGCTTGTCAAGCCAGAAGGTAATGTTGAAACGATTTTATTATTCTTTTAAAAGAGGGAAATTAAGAAAAAACAGTTGTAATGATGTTAAATAAAATCAAGAATTCTGGCTTGGCTCTGGAGGGGAGCTGTAGCCCGATAGCGACCCCCCCGCGGGGGGGGGGGGGGGGGGGGGGGCGGTCGCCCGATAGCCCCCCCCCCTGGATTCGCCATTGGTTGTGCTACAGATAAAGTGTGTCTCAGATTGATCTATTCTTATTAGTGTGAAAATCTGAAGTGTGCCACATAAACCTTTTAACTTTTCGTGTGCAAATACTGATTCTCTTCTGACCAGCAATTATATCTATAAAATTTAAATATTAAAAAATTACTGCAGGAAGTTAAGCGTTTGCTGTGGCTTGCTTCTGTCATGTTCTGTGTTTCTAGTAATCAGTCAAAAATCAATATAGTTGTGAAAACAAATTAAAAATTCTTGAACAGCATTTCTCCAAGCTCATCGTATAATTTTAACAGCTTGAAGAGTTTTTCATGTCTGATAATCGTAATCATTATTTTTCCGATTCCAAACATTCCTCTGAAACAAAAGAAAATGTAACATCTTTTGTTAAGTATTAAATAATATTGATATTTTCTTCATGTTCGGTTCATCACGTATCAGCCACAAGCAGATGACTATCACCTTTCACGATCAATTCGCATCGACATACCTACCTGTGAAGGTAGAAAAAAAATCGTCTTTGTCAACACAAAGATTGTGAATGCATAAATACATTACTATTTATCCATTTACTTAACCTGATTGGCGCGAAATTTAAATTTTTCAGAATGCAGTTTGAAGAAATAAGGGAGATTGACCTCATCAAATTGCACCAAACATTTCATCAACATTACTAGTAAAAAGCGAAAATAAAAAAGATATAGGGACAGTAATTGTCATTTCATAACTTTCCTTACAGATAAATGAAACTTCTTAAAGAGTAGAATTTTCATATACACTTGGCATTCTAGGTTTCCCTTTTTTATTAATTTTCCTCTCGAGGTAATTCTTGCTCACGAGACGAAATTAAGAAAAATCTAACGCCCTTTCATATAACTCGTTCATTTCAGCTTGTCACGGCAATCCTATGATTCATAAGCAACTGGTCAAGAAAAAGTGAAATATTCCTGCAATCGAAAAAGCCACTTCATTTATGTTATCGGCATTGCTTTTATCTTTTCGCAAACTATCCTAAAAGTCGTATGAACGAATCCGTTACTTCTCGGTGCAAACAAAACAATAATAGTATAAAAAAAAAGACAACGTCCTCAACATTCTCTTATCTCAGCCAATGACCGCTCGCCACGATAAAACGAAAAAGTAGAATAAAAAAATAAACCTTCTGTAAGTGAAAACTCGTTTATTCCCTTATGACTCAGATAGTTTAGTGTCACGTCTGTTCACGGGGTTTCCGGTCTAGATTAAGACGGAATAAAAATTGTCAGGTCTAAATGAAGACGTCTCTTGTTGATTCATTAGGAACTATAAAAACGTAGTTTGACGAGGTACAAAGATGGCTGCCGTAGTAACTGGCAGATGGGAGGGGTAGAAAAGAATAAAAAGTTATTTACCATAGGGTTGCAAATCTTTTGGCGTCAGATAAAATCGCCGAACTGCTTATTCCACGGCATTTGGCCATAAATTTCGGGTGCCGTAAGTGTCATGGAGGAATATTTGTTTAAATGTTTTCGTTTAAGTTTACCAGTGATAAACAATGAATGACGTCCTAGTTTTTGACGTCCAGGTTGGCATGGAAGCCCTTCAGCTTGTTTGCTCATTTCCATAATTATATTAGGTTAATGGA
This sequence comes from Araneus ventricosus, assembly GCA_013235015.1. Classification (NCBI taxonomy): domain Eukaryota; kingdom Metazoa; phylum Arthropoda; class Arachnida; order Araneae; family Araneidae; genus Araneus; species Araneus ventricosus. The sequence goes on from BGPR01000297.1 coordinate 162,730, forward strand.
GAATTATTTTTGGAAGTTGTTTCCTAAATGCAAGTTTGCGTTGAAATTGATTTCTGCGCCTGTCGTTGTAACTTTCGAGCCCTTTTTTACTTTCTCGTACACGAAGCATACAAAGAGAAAGTATTGTAAACGTCAAAAAATTCGAACTCGAGATTTTGACGAATCTCCACGTTTTAGACCTCCCTGATTCCGAAAAACACAATTTTGGAATTATGTCTGTCTGTGAACACGATAACTCGAAGACTATTAGAGATTCAGTAATGAAATTTGGTTTGTGATCTTTACACATAATTTGTAGGTTTCTATCAAATTTTGGGCAAAATCCGTCTACGGGAAGTCTGTCTATCCGTATGTCCGCGGTCATGTGAACACTATAACTCAAACACTTGAATAGATAGATGGATAAAATTTCGTACACAGTTTTATCGTCATATATGTAAGTCTGTATAAAATGTTGGACCAAATCCGTCGAAGGGTTGATTGTCTGTCGATCTTTATAATCGCATATTTTTAATCGCAGTAACTTCTTAATAAAATTACTTAGATAAATGAAATTTGGTAACTGGCCTTCTTACCTTAATTGTAGATTTGTGTCCAATTTTTGTGTCAATCGGTTAAAAAAAGGGCGTACAAATTGCATAATTAATTTTTCTAATCCGATTCTCCATGCGCATGCGTACTGGTAGCAATCTCTGTGCACGCGGACGCTATTGAGCGAATTATGTCACTTTGTCCTTGAGCCGGCAAGAGTGGAACCTAGCAGTGTGTGATAGATGCGCTTTAATCGGTACGCATCGCTTTGAATTTGATTCTTTACCTAAATATTTTACAATCACTATAATCTGCAGTGATAAACCTTCTGATAGTCATTGGATTCTGGTTTATTTTCGCTTACTCCCTACTGTCATATCCAACCCCTCTCTCCCAACTATCCGTCAATGCAATGAAGTTTTTATTAATAAAGTTAAGAGATGAAGTCAGCTTAGGAGTCAAATGACTCGAATTAATAACACTTCCAGGATTTATTTTTAATTTTACATTTTATTCCATTTCTACAATAGTATTAGTTCAATGCCTTAACTAATGAAACCAGTATTGCTATGATTCCGCATTAACTTATAAGGATAGCTAAAAATTACACTTCGTAATAATCAACTATTCAAGTGGGAAAAATTTCAGTGCGATCGAAAATGTGTGTGTGTGGGGAGGGGGGGCAGGCAACGTTTGTTGACATATCTAGACGTTATATGCTTTGATATGAAATTAAAATTATCGAAATGCGTCGAGTGGTTGGGGCTGGTGAACTGTCGGAAGGTTTTACTATATTATTTTAAATATATAGATATGCGTGATGACTTAAGAATTATCACGGTTCTTGTACTTTTCATTTCCTAAGTGGTAGATTCTATCAAATTTTTATTTTTATTCGTTTTTGTTTTCATTTTTTTCTTTTATTCTAAGAAATTAAAAGTTATTTTTAAAGGAACCAGCTTTTATCATGTATTTCTGTTCTCGTACTAGTGTAATTGAGTGGGAAGCATATCGATTTCGAAGCGAAAGGGCATGTTTGGATACGGCCCGACTCGGGCTTGAAAAAGCAAGATCGTGTAGATTCGGTGATACCAGTACAGTGTGATAGAATTATTGAATATGCATGCAATTTTTTTTTGTTTACAAAAACTGAACATATTAACCTCGTTTGCGGACGTCATTTTCATGCAAAATGACAGGATTGCTATAACATTCTAATTTATAAGCCATATTATCGTGCATTCATTTCTATACAGCCTTAATTTTTTGAAATTATTATGCACTTTAAATGTCTGATTCGTTGAATATTTTCATTTTGTCTTTTCTTTCTATAGCGAAATTACTTTCCGCGAACATGTTGTAGAGATTTTAGATTCAAAACACTTACAGAAACGAATTGCGCAAAAAACGCATTATTTTTCATTGGTATTTTTAAGCCTTACTTATGCATACAGCATTGGGTTAGTTTGTTTTTCCAAAGAGAAAATTGACACTGACGATGTTCTATTTCTTAACTCTTGTTCCGTGCAGTGTATCCCGATGGACAACTGCCATTGAATACTCTGTGCCTAATGTTATCTCCTTCCACCGATTAAGTTCCTTCTTCGAATGACATCAACCTTAAAGAATTTCTTAGACTTTTCTTTTGTCCGCTCTTCTGTCTGATGTGGCAAACAAGCGATAACCCCGCCAAGCGTGTTCACATTCTATTCTATCATGCCTTTATTAGGCCAACTACTACTTCTAAATTGGTGACGCCACCACCATCTAGCTCGAAGGTCACCTCTAAGCACGGTGGCAGGTCGACCTGCCAACTGTACATCACGCGTTCCCAACCTTTTTAGCAGGAAGCCTGGTAATTACCTGATGATGGTCCAATCAGAGGGCCCCATGCCCAGAAGAGACCGGAAATTACTCATGAAAGCCTGTCCTGGGGAAGTTAAGAGGTTAATGAGAGCATCCTGTAATGCCCAGTTACCTGGGTTATTGGCGACAATTGTGGGAATTGCTTTATCGAGGTCACACCGCAGGAACGGCTGGTGTTTAATTTAGGTTTTGTGAGAGTATTGATAGTCGGTTATTAATGCCGAGAGTGTGACTCATCGCTGCCTGAATAGGAGCTCAGTTAATTATTTTCTCCGTTGGGTCCTGGATGCGATGTATTGCCGCACAATAAATGTCAAATTGCGCGCTCTGGAGCAGAACGGGGGCTCGCGATTTATGATTTTCTGGAATTGACCGCTTTTAGGAAATGCGCATCAGTTGCAATCAAAAGATAATGCTTTCTGAATATGCATGCAACCATGAGTTATTACTTGTTTTTAAAAAGTAACGGATAGCATGCGCCCGAAAAGCATTGAATTTTATTTTTATTTGATTCATGATTTTATATTTTCGTAGCTCCCGGTTCTCTTCTCAAACTGGAACCTAACATCATTGTGAGAAAGTGTTTCTCAAGCAGAGAATTAGCACAGTATATTGTAATAACTTGAAAATGCAGATAATTCATAATGTCCATATGAATACGTGTCTCGTTTACCCAGCCTACCTTATTTTTCATACACACTTGAAAGTGGAGTAAGCACTTTATTTTTCATACACACTTGAAAGTGGAGTAAGGGCTTTATTTTTCTAAAAGAGTTAGGAATTAAGAAGCAGTTTACTGAAGTGTGGTCGAATTCCGGGGAATAATTTTGCATTTTACTGCGAGAAAAAGAGGAAGTTTCAGATTTTAGATCGCTTGTAAATATGGTACGTGATAATTTCGTAATAGAGCAGTTTGGAATTACTATTTTGAAAAAATGAACGAAAATGGATTGCGAATTAAGATTTTCGTAATATGGCATAATGACGAGATGGGACTGAAGGAACAGAAATATGGGCAAATGCCATGCATATTAAAAATATATACCCAATTCTACTATAGTAAAGATTAATGAACTTTAATTTCCATTTCTGCCTGGGTTTTAATTTGTGTTTAATGTGCAATTAAAATTTCTCTTTCGGATAAAGGAATAGAAGGAAGCGAGAACAATTTCTGTCGAAAGAAAACAGTTTAATTCCATAAAATATATTTTGCTATTGTAAGTTTTGAAAGTACTGTTTTATCGGAATTAATGTATACATTTTTCTGTTTTTAATTACCAGCGTAATAAAATTCTGCAAAGAGCTTTAAATGGTTTTCATTCAGCATATGAAAACTTAAAACTGAAGCTCATTAAGCATTTAAATCATGTTCCTTTTGCTTAAGTTCACCTACAGCTGTGAACTAGGACTGAAGCAGCTACATCTTAAAAAAAATAATTTTAAAAATAATTCGCATAAACTTTCTTGAAAAGCTTTTGTCTATTAATCGAGTTGCTGTGAATTGTATCGGAAACCAACCACGCAGTTGGATAAAAATTTAACCGAATTAAAAATAATGAAACATTTGATTCCGTCACTGAGTGATGGGTTGAAGTTTTCTTATTGAACTGAGAGATCGTTACATTTTTTAGACTTTATTTGTTTCCGGAATCGGCAAATTGCCTTTTTCAAGACGGACGGAACCAGGAAAAGCGCTGACGGACCCAATTATCACGATTTCATTTGATTGCCATTGATAACAAACATCCACAAGAACTATAGCTCATTCCTTTTCGCAAAATCTGTTTCCTTTTGTCTCCTTGAAGCGTCTATCCCTGCAGATCCTCAACAGCCCCCTCCCTCTTTTGTCTTCCACGAAACTTTTAGACTCGACACCCTAACAAAATTTTTCTCTCACGTTGAAAAATAATAATGACACGGAGTTCCGCCTGTAAAGTATGTTACCCCCTCTTCAAGACCTGCTCCTATTGTCTTTGAATTAAGGCTGTTGTTTTTTCTTTGTAAACATTAGCTCGGGTATTGTGCCTGAAAAGGGGAGGATGGGCCATGTCTTCTCTATGGCGTTTTTGTGGAAAATTTCATGATCTCCTGAACAGGAAGTAAATGATCCTGGTCAGCTCAGCTCCCACCCTTCGTGTTTTTAAAAAGAACCGAGGGATGCTTTGATGGGGGTGACGTCAGAGGCTGTCTTCCCTCCCCTAAAAGCCAACCAGGGGGTGTGGGAGGAATTTTTCTGGGTTCGCGTCACTGAACCTTGCTTTTGTCTCGCGCATTAGTGCTGTTTGTTGAGAGGACAGACGAATGCCCGGGCGCTAAGGTGGTCATCCGACCATAAAGATTGTTTGTGATGTTCACTCTCTAGTCTTTTGTCTTTTCTTCCCTCCTCCTCTTTTGCAGCAAAAGCGAAAAGACGTTCTGCTTCGTTGCCGGGAAGAGTTAACCGAGTCCTTTTGAAAACGAAGCTGAGGGAGGGATCCGTTTTTTCGTCCCCTTTTGTCTTTTCTTTATTTCTTTGTTTGGTTCTTTCTCCCGCTTTTCCGTTTAGAAATCTCTTCCTTGTAGCAGGAAGGAAAAATCAATGTAGGACAGTGATCGGTTACAATCAGCTTATGTACGATTCAGTGCAATTCTCGGTTTTCCCGCGCTGAGAGCTCCTCGTTTGATTTGTAAAGGTTGCTCTAATTTCGTGATGGAGATAAAAATGTGTTTAATGGACTGTGCAAGTGCCATAACGGAAGAGTTTTCCGATGTCTGAAAAACTATGCGCGCGAAGTGGCTTTTCACACTTTACTTTTACACGAAAGCTGTGCAGCTTTTATAGGTCTTTGAATTGAAATACAGATTAGCATTTTTGCTAATTAAGTGCTGAATATATTTTAAATGGTTTCTCTTAATATTTACAACGCTCTGTTTGTTGCATGGTTTGTTTTATATATTCATCATTTATATTCAAATCTCACTCGTAAGTGCTTGTGGAATATATTTAAATGTGTCCATTTTTGTATTAATGTTCCTAATTTTCTTCTACTCTCGATAAATGCACGTATGAAAAGAAATGTAACAATTAAATAAAGTATTGACAAATGATGTGTTAAATCTTATGGGTTTTTGCTTAGTATTTACTTGGTATCTTTTAATGAGATGAGAACCATTTGCTATCTAAATTTTCTATATCCTATGCGTGCTCCATGTAAGATCCGGAACTATAAATTGAAAAGTTCTGCATTAAATCTTTGAAGCTAGAAATTTTGCTACAATTTTTGAAGCTTGAAATTTTTATTGCATTTTCGAGAACCAGTTTTATTAATACGTTTCCAAAAGATTCAGCATCCGACGTAACAATAGAACTCCTCGTTCATTTGTTTTAATAAACGAAACAAGTCAGAAAAATATTTGCTAGCATGGTTTACAATTTAATATTTGTTACCTGATTTTTTTTTCCTGTAAGAAAAATTGCTTAAGAATAACTTTAAAAAAGGAAACGGAACAAATAAAAGTTCGAATTGTATTTTTGTTTGAAAAGAAGGTTTCCACATGAGGTGTCGCCGCAGTCAAATGACCACTTTATAAGTTACATCCTAAAATAGTCCTCTTGTAGCTTCTCAACGGAATGTTGATCGAACTAGATTCAATTGTAAATACAATAGAATCTCGGAAATCCGAACCCCGGTAATCCGAACACCTTTTTATTTAATGTTCTGAAAAAAATTTGCTGAAAAACGAAGGAAAAAACAATTACGAATCAGAAACAAAGCTAATCTTTATTCCTAACTTAAAAAGAAGTATTGGAATTGGTTTTTAAGAATGAATACAACACCTTAATTAGTAAAAACAAACTCAGATATCTTCTTTTAACCCTCAACTTGCTTGCCACTGTACCGTCACAGCGTGCTCTTTCCGTACGCCTTCACAGAGTACCCAGAGTCAATACTCTACTGCATTTGGTACATCAAGAGTATTTTACCGGATAATCCGAACAGAGGTCAGCCCCAATTAGTTCGGATTTCCGGGGTTCTACTGTATTAATGGATTTTTGAAAATAATTGCCACAAATATTTCTTGGATAGTAAACTAATTTATTAGAAAGTTATAAATTTACTGTAAATTTTTTCATTTATCCTATTTTCAAGTGATT
>BGPR01000297.1:175773-205763 GCA_013235015.1 Araneus ventricosus
CGAGAAGCTCAACTTAATTATAAGAGCTGAAACACTTGAATCTGTGATCTGTTTTACTTTAGGTGACGTCAGGATTGCTATTAGACTTTCGTACGAGAAAGCTTAATTTAAATGTAAGCGCTGAAACACTTGAATCTGTGATCTGTTTTACATTTTGTTTACTTTCTAATGCTGTTTTCACATGGCCGCTTTGCAAATGCGCAAAACTGAACTCCCCCAAAGTGCTCCGTCATTATAATTTAATTAAAGAATTGGCCTAAGCGTGGTGTGTTTTACCTTTTAACTACTTTCGAGAAGTATAATTCACGGTCGATAAATACAGGAACTCCGGCACGGTAAAGTTTTATCGTCCTTTATGTTGTTAAAATTACCATAAGAAGAAGCAAAAAAACACTTTACCCGCTGAGGTCTAAAGAAGAAGGGGGAGTTTAAATTTCTGAAGCGCTCTCTTTATTTACCGACGGGAGAGCCGGTGTGTTTTTGAGTAATCTCGTGTTTTAATTATTATCCTTCCGCATTAATTGTGGCTTTGGGAGCGGCGCCTTTTCTAAAGTGCGATTGACGGAGAAGGCGAGAGGGAAAGTGCAAGGTAAAGTACCCCGGAGCGGGGACCGTCCATTAAAATGAAAGAATTTAACTTGTAGATCGGCGTGCAAGCTCCCGGAGACAGTAGGTTTCTGTTCCTACACTGATGGACTTCAGAAACCTTTCCATTCTCATACCCCCCATTTTGTTTGTAAGTAAAATAAAAATGATTATAAAAAAAGTTTAAAATAAATTAAAAAAAAGTATGATTTCTTACAAAGACTTGATAATATATATATAATAATTTCGTATGTTGTAGTCGTTAAAGTAATAAAAAGGCCGAGTAAAGAGCTATTTTTAATTTATTTATCAATATATTGGACAGTGGCGGATATACGTCCATCTTATACAAGGTTTACAAGTCAAACGAGAGAGAAAATCCCTGCGTTTTCTCAGATAGGGGATTAACATATAGACACGTGATAAAATAAAGGGAATATGAGCTATTTTTAGCAAATTACGTAGGTGTTTTAAGGAAAAGTCTGGCACCAACAAGTCGCCGAGTCATGATTTTCTGTGGGCGCGTGGAATCGATTTAAGTATTCTTTTAATAATAACTATGTCAAAATGCGCGATTTAATACACCTCCAGCGCGGGAAATAAAACGAAACTGGAGTTTAAGAAAAGTGATTTTGGAATACATTAGTATTGTACTAAGATTTTAAAAGATATAATATTAGAATTTAAAGTAAAATTAGTGACGTTGTTACATATGTATTTATTTACAGTGTTGCGCGTTACAGCTGTTCACGTGTTTCCTCGTGTAAGTTGTTGGAAAAAATGCACACGGAAACACGAGTTATCTCTTGATTCTTTCGTAACAGATGGTAAAAAACGAGTAAACTCGTGATCCTTCCGCAGTGTTCATTTATTCTTGTGTATTAATTCATTGCTGACGGATGACGAGTTTACTCTTCTCAGAAAACAAATCTTGAAGATTTTTTTTTAAATCTTGGAAACAAAATGAACGGTTTTTAATGTCAGCATATACCCGAGCGAAACTAGATTCTGTAACGCTTGGGGCAACAATGGCGTAGAAAGAGTAAAAGGCGCCGGGGCGTAGTATTTATTTCACTTCAACTTCTTGTTTGGTGTTATAAAAAAGGATACGATGGTAGAGTTTCGGCTTCGTGAATCTGGTCACGAAGTCGTGGGTTCGAGGAGACACGATTCCACAGCAGATTCGCCGTGTATAGAGGCGTAGTGCATATTCCGTTTAGGCTCAAATGTCCGCCCTCTGGTGTGATACGGAAGGTTGGAGGGTGTTACTGATTCAGGTGGCATTTTCGTCATCTGACCGCGGTTCAGAATTACAAGGAATTCAGCTCAAGTGAACCCGCCCTGTACACAAATAGCTGTCCCATGTCCATCCAACCGGTTCGGGTGTTGTAATGGCACCAGGCATGGGGCGCCCATGTCTATCCAACTGGTTCGGGTGTTGTAATGGCACCAGGCATGGGGCGCCCATGTCTATCCAACTGGTTCGGTTGCTGTAATGGCACCAGGCATGGGGCGCCCATGTCTATCCAACTGGTTCGGTTGCTGTAATGGTACCAGGCATGGGGCAGCGTTCTGTACACTAATAGCTGATCGCCTCTCGTGCAATCCACTTCATTGAGCTTTCTGCGTACCATCATCTCAAAAAGCACCAGCACCTTAAAGATGGTTTACACTATCTATGCGGTGATAAGACAAGATCTATGTTGGACTGGGATTCGGGTTGTGGTTCTTACTGCGCGTAGATGCAAATATCGGCCATCGAAGGACATAAACCATTCTTGTCCGAACCTTCTGGATGCTAAAATCGCGGTTTGAAAAGTTTTCCAATCTTCAGACTACAAAAGTATCGAAATTTAACCGTCTGTTAGATTTTAATTTTCCTTTTAATTTCCCATTGGCCCTCCATCGCAGTTCTTCCGGCAAATGTTGCCTCAAAGTCATTGTAAAAAATGGGTTATTCCAGATCAGTGGCGAATCCAGGATTTGGGTCGAGGGAGGGGGCCGAGGTCATAAAAATTTTGTATCGCCGTGACGAATGTCAAACCTTATGGCTTATGTAAACCAAAACACTTTAACTTTACAGACTTTCCTCACCTGGCAATAAGAATCATAAAAAACAATACAATACTTTCGATAATTTAATAAAAAATACAATGAAATAACTAGACAAAAAATGTCTTCTCCCACGTCAACGCTACAAGTACAAGTGGAATGACTACAAAAGTAGGAAAATTTTCGAACCTGTCAAGCCAGAAAGTGATATTGTCACATTATTATTATTATTTTAAAAAAGAGAAATTAAGAACAAGCAGTTGTAGTGATTTTAAATAAAATCAAGAATTCTGACTTAGTTCTGGGAGGAGGGACTGCAGCCCGATAGCTCCCCTCTGGATTCGCCACTGTTCCAGATTTCTTTCCTCTCTATTATAGCTAAACTTAGTCTTACTCTCACATGTGCAATTTTATCCTCCTTTCAGTTAACTCATTCCGATTGAAGCAATACAGTTTTTCATATTTATTCAGCATTTTATATTAAAAGCAAACTGAAATTTCCCAATGATTAGTTTCAATTTTGTACGACTCATTTTTTTTTTTCTTTTAGCAGTTTATTTGAATTTTCCTTTGCATATAGGAATCAGTGCATATAATACTGTAAATAATCAATATAATTGGACAGGGCACGTTTAAGAGACACTAAATATTGTTTCCAGTTATAGCTTTGTAGAGGAGCGCTAGTACGAAGATGGATTAAAAAAATGTTTACAAGGGCAAGAAAAAGTTATTTATTAACAATAGACAGAAAGTACAAAAGGGAATTAAGAGACATCCTTGCCGATCATTTTCCCACATAATCTCCAAATCTATTTAAGCATTTATCTGAACGCAGGACCAACTTGTTTAGTTGTGGTAGAAATCACGTCCCTGCCCATTGAACCAGTTCTCGACAACTGTTTTCACATCACTGTGTGAAGATAACCTTGTTCCAGATAAGTGTTTGAAACCCAGATTGGGTGCCAAATCGGGTCTATTTGGGGGTGGTTCCAGACTTCCAACTTGGAACTTTTGCAGCAATTCTTGAGTTTTGCGAGCAGTATTGCCATGCAGGAGGATGACACCATCACTCAACATGCCAGGGCGTTTGCATCGGATGGCTTCACGACGGCCCAGTGACTATTTCCTTTTTCCGAAGTTAAAGGAACACCTATCTGGAACAAGGTTCTTTGCAGAGAGTGATGTGAAAACTGCTGCCGTCAACTGGCTTAATGGACAGGGTCGTGACTTTTTCCACGCCGGGTTAAACAAAATGGTCCTGCGTTCAGATAAATGCCTAAATAGATTTGGTGAGTATGTGGAAAAGTGATAGGCAAGGATGCCTCTTAATTCCCTTTTGTATTTTCGGTTTAATGTTAATAAATAATTTTTATTACCCTTGTAACCCTTTTTTTGGATCCATCCTCGTACATAATTAAATAATTAAAACTCCTTCAGTAATTAAACTCCTTGTGCTTCCAGACCTATTAATAAGCTTTTATGAATACAATTTAAATTAATTTAATTTTTATCATGATTGTACTACAATGAAATTAGTTTCGTTGATTTAATGCACTTTAAATTCTAATACAGTAAAACACCGTTTATACGTCTTTCAAGGGACCGACGTAAAACTAAATGAAAAGACGTATAATTGAAATTCTAATAAACTTTGATTATTACAAATTTAATGCTACTAATGCAAGTTTACTTAAGACTAATAATTTTAAAGTTTCTCAAGATAGTGCTAGTATATTACTAAATAGTATTGAGAACAATCATTAAATTTTAAAATTAAATATTTATTATAACAGTGAGAAAAAATCATACCTTTGTTGCATATCTTGTGCTTTACTGTATTTGTTTAGGTGGGACGCTTTATGAAAATTCATCAAGTATATTTATGTAATATTCACGAAATATTTTTATTAAAATTTGATCAATGTGCCTTAATCTGATTCTTTTTAAAAGAAACCAGTTTTTATTTTTTTAAATGTATATTTGTGCTTTATTAATTTATCTTGCATTACTGACTTTCAGTCTACGTATTGTTAGGATTCGTATTATTTTGGAGAAGTAAATGTTTCTAAAATTATAGGCCTTGTAATAAATATTTTTTAGTAAATACATTTTAATGGTTCAGAGTAAAAGGATGTCGTATTTGATTACAAACTATATAAATGAGTGCAAATCAAGTAGACAGGAAAAGAACAGATAGACTTTATTCGCAGCTTATTCGTGTACCTTAGTGACCTAACTAAACGTGCGAAACAGATACGAGTGTTATTATAACGAAATAAAGATGGAGTCTTGCAATCATATGTTAGATCTGTTAAATGCTGATAATTTAAATTTCAAGCTTTGTAAACCAATTGCAGTCTTCGTATCCGGGCCTATTCAGATTTTTAAAAAATCTTTTTTTAAAAAGCATATAAATGAAACTTTAAAAAATAAGTGATAGGTACTGTAATGCGGATAGTTTTGAAACGGAATTTTTAGGTGTAAAAAAGTAACTTTTCTGGAAACTTTTAATTAGTCTGAAAACAGACTATACTTAATTTTAAAAACAAGGTGTAGACCAAAGGTATTCTCCTTATATTAAAGAGAATAAAGAACCGTAACTGAGAATCTTCTTATATTAAAGAGAATAAAATAATGCATTTAAATAATAAGTGGTTAAAGGGGGAGAAAATTGTTTTCATAACTAATTTTTGTTGAAAAGGAATTTAGAAAATCGGAAGTTTATGGTAACATCAAAAGGATCCCAGATTAACAGTTTTCGATATGTTGGCTCGAAAAGTAATTACAATAAATTAATAGAATTAAAATAGAACATGAAATATTACCTTAATTGCATATTTAGAGTACAAATTATACATTTCTTATTTTCTCCCATTTATGTGCATGCAGGTGGGCGTTTATTTAAAAAATCTTTAATCGTTGTCTGACCTACTGATTGTTTGCGAGTATTAAGTACAGAATTATGAATAGAATTAAATTTATTGGATATTTTTTCACTGGTGTTTTGAAAAACAAAATAAATTCAAAGTTTTTCAATGGAGTCCATTGATCTTTAAAAGAAGGTGGAATAACTTCTTCACATTATTTTTCATCATGTTATTGCCCCCCCCCCCCCCCGCTTTTAAGAAAAGTTTCTTCTTTAACCCTTTAAAGAGCCATTGTTTTTCTAGTAGTGTTATGGTAAAATGGCTTTTGCATTGAGATTCATTTAAGAAAATAAATTCTTTTAGCTTATTCGATGAACATTAATTTTTTAGTTAATTTTGCTAATTAATTATCAAGTCCAGACGCTTCTTTGTGGTTTGAGAAAAGACATTGGAACATTTCGGTTTTTGTTTCATTGAAAAAATTGGCGACAATTTATACCAACCTTAAAAAATGCATTTAAAAATTGATGAACTTGGTGGTAAGCATATTTACCACGGCCTTATAAAGGGTTGAAAGGAACGAGAAATAATGACCGAGACAGAAAATTTGCGAATTTTAGAAAGTAGGAAAACCAGGTATAACCGACGTAATGTATCTTAATTTGGTTACGGATGTTTCGGGAAGATGTGGTAAAACGATGTATAAATAAATGTAAACAACGTATAAACGATGCTTTGCTGAATATATTCAATTATCCGGAAAAAAATATTTCCTCTAGCATCGGCTTGGTGTCATTGTTGCCGGTCAGGGTTGCCAGATCAAAATAGCAAAATAAGGCCAAACTTTCTTAAAAATAAGGCCAAATTTGACAAATTGATTGAAAACGTCATTTGCTATTAGAAAACAGCTATCCTTCATGAAAACGAATCCCACTTGATATACATATGTTCAATGTTCTATTATTAAACTAAAATTTAAGTGAAAGAAATTTAAAACGTCCTTGTTCTATTCAGGAGCTATTTCATTTGTCAGCTCATTATATATCATTTGAAATGTGTAATATCAAAAATTTATTTAAAAACGATAGAATAAGTAATTACAAATTGTTCTAAAAGTCATTAACGGAAATAAAGCCAAAAAAGGCCAAAAATGAATTTAAGGCCAAATGAAAATTCCTAAGGCCAAGGGCTTTGTAAAAAGGCCAAATTTCCATAATTTGGCCTTAAAAAGGCCAAAATGGCAACCCTGTTGCCGATCAAGAAAGATTCTACTATGTATTCCTAAAATTATTCGTAAAATAGCAATCGTCTTCTGCTTTACGAACATTGGAGAGACTCTTCTGAAACGAAGGCGACCTGAATCTACCCCTTTGCCAGCACGTACACTTCCCCTTTAAATATTAATGTGGTGCTTAAGTGCGCAAAGAAGAGAACCGGCTACCTGACTACTTAATTTGGGCGGCAGTTAGTGCGGGTGCCCACGGAAAATCGTGTTATGCAAATGGCGTCCCAAAATCTTACTATGAAAGGACGCCTAATTATGTCATTCGTGATTGGTCGCTTCTGGGGCTTCCCCTTCCCCCCTAATTAAAGAGGAAGCTGTCCTTGGACATTGACTTTAATTTTCTTATAGACCCGCCGTAAAAATATTTTTGGGGGGATTATTAAGTTTTTATCGAGGTTTTTACCATTGTGGGTGGAAAGTTATAATTTAAGATTACCAAGCTTTTAGGATGAATTTTTCAAGAGATTTTTTTGTCGCATTTCTTTCGTACTTCATTATGAAAGGAATTTATTACTGTGTTTTTTTATTAAAAATCACCCTGCTTTTATTTACGTTTTTAATGATCCACGGCATTATTTTTTTCATGTTCTTTTAAGAATTCTTTATGTCGGTTTTCAAAGTATTAAAAATAATTCGATAGGTCAAAGTATAGATTTTAAACAGTGCAAAAAAACTTGGTATGGAAGCGTAGAAAAAGCAGCTAATATTTTTTCATCCTGGTATTTGACTTTTAAGCTTCCCCTTTTTTTGTATTTGATTTGTTTTTAACATAATTATCATGTGTGAAAAGCGTAGCTGGTATCTAAGTGGATTATGGGTCTTACAACTAATTAAACATCATTGCATGTAATTGTCTGTAATTAACATAAATTCATTACGGGACATAAACTGGTGCATTTAATTTGAGCATTGAAAGCTTTTCTCTTATGGGGCATTATTATTATTTTTTTCAATCTTTACATTCTGTTATTTTTAAATATATACAAAAATATTAAAACTAGGTTGTAGAATAGGAGAACTTTTTGTGTTCTTTGTTTTAAGCAATTCTGTGCAAGCAACATATTTATAGATTCTGAAATTATGTACGGAAATTTGGAATCGGGACTTCATCATGTAATGATTATATTTCAGTTGATAATTTAATGCAGAACTCATATTTTGTAACTCCTCCGTCATATACATTTATTGCAGATAGAACTAAAATGCATTTGCGAGAGTTTACTTATGAATGAACTTGGAGAGTTTACTTATGAACAACAATTTTTGAAGCATTTAAGGCCACGTTAACCTCCGCCAGTTCACTAAAGGTCTGCTGTCTATAGAAGCGTGAAATATGCTGGCTGGTTGACGTTCTCATTTGGTGATGCAATAATGCAGAATTATTAGTAATTTAATGCAGAACTCATATTTTGTAACTCCTCCGTCATATACATTTATTGAAGATAGAACTAAAATGCATTTGCGAGAGTTTACTTATGAATGAACTTAGAGAGTTTACTTTTGAACAGCCTTTCTGAAAAGACTTATTACGATAACGTCCAATGTGAACGAATTTAACACAGTTCGAAATGAAATTCAAATTCGTAATACATGAAGGACTTTTAAATTACGAAACTTAGCCTTCCTTTGTCCACTTTCTTGTTTTTCTTCACCATCTCTTTTTTCAATGATATATTTTTAAGAATTATTTCAACTCTTTCTATCTCTATATTCTTGTGAGAGAAACCGAAAGCAGTCCGTGCTTCTTCCCACTAACCACTAATCTTAGGTAAACCTTCAGTTATTAAACTGGCAAAGTACCTCATCCATCTCTTTTTATCATTATACTAACTAAAAACACCAATCCATTTGCCATCTCATTCTGAAAATATTTCTTCTCTTTTTCATCGTGAAACGAACCCCATTTCGGAGGCCCCTGCACCACATTCCTGAAAACGAAACCAGGTTCCGGGAAACCTTCTCGGTAAAAGCATAGGTCCTGACATTTCATTACCTCCACTCGGTCTTATCAGCACTCAAAACCTACACATCAAAACGTCCCGTTGAAATGCGACATTTTTTCCCCCACTCGCCTTATCATTAATTAGGAATTTTTTCACCATACTTCGAGAAAGAGAGAAAAATAACTCGCGCCTTTTTTTCGGACTGTTTTTCACGTCACTTTAAGATTTCTCCCCCCGTCTTTTCCCTTTTTTCAGAGCTTAGTCGAGACCCACGCATTTATTTTTGCGTTTCAGCTGACAGGTTGAAGCATACAGTTCAAGCCCTCTTTTGGTGAACCTGACAGGTGGGAAACGAATTCAAGGTGAAAAAAAGAAAGAGATGTAGAAAAATAAATGTTTCAGCCATTGCTTGAGAAAAAGACCTCCTGAAATGACGGAGGATTTTTCTCTGTTTTTTCCCTTTTTTCCCCCTCTGTCCTATTCTTTTTTTTTAATTCATGTCACTTGCAAGCCAAACAAAGAATTAATTCCTCTGTTAGATTTCTTTTGTTACGTTTGAAGTTTCTCATCTTTCTATACTTATTCTTGTTTTACGTTGTTTGTTTAACTTGTCAGAAACTTTCTTGATTGCCGAATGAAATTCGTGAAGATTTAATGCTCTTTTTTGCTTGGAAGCTCTGCATAAATGAAAAAGTTTCTTTATTTGTACAATCAGAACTCGACAGTCTACGGCACAGCTTAGAAAATAAACAATGGTTCCGTGCGGTTTAGTTATTACCACTAAAGGGAGTATGAATAACGTACAATTATGTTAATTGAATATTACGATATTGAAATATTTATTTATTTATTTAGAAAATGCACACTACAGAATAAGCTCCAATTGCAGAGTGCATGATACAGAAACAGACACTAAAATAGCCGTAAAACACAGATTAATAAAACCAACCGATAGACACAGAAATCGCTAAAAACACAACAAGAATTTAAAAAGCACACAAAATAAAATCGCTTCAAGAACACAAAAAGCCGCAAACATTCAGTCTTGAAAACACCATAAGACATATTAAACACATCAAGATCATCAGAGTACCTGTTAAAAAAAGCTGTAAGATTTATAAATAGAAAAAATACGTATGTAATTAAACCTGGTAAATACATTTACAAATAAACAACTGTTCCTCAGACTTCTAGTCGGCACAGAATAAGTGATACGGCTCAATCTGTCACTACAATCAATGGCATCATTAATTATCTTATGATAAAATAAAAGACAAGAAAGATCACGTCGAACCCTCAAACTGTGAATGCCAAAGATGTTACATAAATGAGGATAAGTCTTGCGGTTTGTTCGGTAAAATAAGTAGCGCAAAAACCTAGTTTGTACCTGTTCAATAATTTTACTTCTATTGTAAGGATCCGACAAGACAACAGTACTCAAGACCCGAACAGACAATAGTAAAAAATAAAACCTTCAAAGCAAGTACACTGGAGAAATGTCTGGTATTACGTTTGATAAAGCCAAGTTTAGTAATATTAAGCCAACAACAATAATTTCTTGTACGACTTTATATTGAAAAAATAATCTTTCTCGTTCCAATTTGAAAATAAAGGTCAGTATACAGAATATGAATTTCTCAAAAGTAGCAGATATCGGAGAGAGAATAATTTTGAGGGGGAAAATGGTTCTCAACGAGGAATGAACTTTTTTAAATTTTTGGGAAATAAACTTTATCAACAGTTTGGTGACAATGTAGAAGTACCTCCTGCTTTTATCAGAACTCTGTGGTGTATAATATAAATCTTATATATAATATATATATAAGATCGCTAAGCTCGTTTGTTTATTGTTGGATTTTTAGAACATTTGAAGTTCATTCACCTGATACTCATGATCCCACAATAGTACTAATACAAAGAAAGGCTGTTTGAACAAAACTCCGTTTTTCAAGGTGGAGCATAAGAGTTTCCAATGTAAGGATATTAAGATTGAATTTTTAAGATACAATAATCATGCAGTTATTTTGAATAAGTTCGCGCCTTTTTGAAGTTATTAGGATATTAAATTATTAAAGTGGCAACATTTGCAATTCATTTTGTTTGGATTTTTCCGAATAATTATTCTGTAACATAGGATTTTCTGATAGTTTCATTTTCAGTAAACGATGACGAATGATACATTGCTCTAACAATATCTGAATAATTGCCCCTTAAAAGTTGTTAATGGTAAACAAAGTTGTCAAAGGAACACGCCTCAAATAAAGAAACCAACCCATATAAAGAAACTATACAGATGTTGTTGGAGACAGACGTGTAAAAGTAACCTTTACAAACTACAAGTATGAGTTTTTGTCGTAAGAGAGCTTACATTCAATAAAATGCTATTACTGTTAATTAAATAACTTTAAACATTAAGGAATAAATAAGATTCTTATCGAGAATCATCCCATATTACATGTTTCAAATTAAATGATTAACGCTTGCAGTTTACTTCTTAAGATCTTGATTGTTTGCTTTTTTCTCCACCTCATGGAATTCCATATTAAAATAATGTAATTAAAAGCAGTGGCGTAGCGACCGGGGGAGGCCAGGGGTTATAAGATGCCACAGGCGCCAGGTTTAGGGGGGCGCCATGGAGACAAAACATTAGTACGCTTATATCATGCCACCCGGGGCGAAAAATTAAGGTTGTGCCCCGGGCGCCATTGACACTTTCTACACCACTGGTGACGACTAGGGGCGAAAAAATCATATTATGCCCCAGGCGCCAGTTAGTCTTGCTACGCCACTGATTAAAAGATACCTATATTGTCCTCCTAAGATTAAAAGGCGTATCTCAATTTTCAGATTTCTCCTACTTAGTAATGTTTGTGAGCAGCTCATAAACATTACACTTTTTTTAGTGGTTTTCTATTAGTTCTTAATAAGATACGGCTTTTTTGCTTAGGAATGATGTCGGGAATTTCACAAACATTACTAAGTAGGAAAAATCTGAAAATTGAGATACGCCTTTTAAGCTTAGGAGGGCAGTACATTTGTTAACAATTATGAGATGGAATGAACAGGGTAAGAAACAGTAACCAGCAAATATTTAAATGTTTAGCTCATTTCGCAACTTTATGGTTGTTTAAAAAACAAACAAACGAATAATAATAATTGTTTATGAGGGAAGTTCACACTATTCTTTGCTTACGTTTTTTAAAAACAAATATATGAAAAATGAGATACCATCAACTAATCCAAGTGAAACGCATAAAGGGCAGAATTAGTTTACAGCGTTGCACAGGGACAAGAGATTGAAAAAGCGCAGAACTGTGTTCAGTTGAAACTAATTGAGAAAACAGCATTGGTAGTTGTCCCTAAGGACCCTTTACAATTAGATGCACACGTTACACTTCCGATGTCTGAGTTCTTCTTTGTGTGGCTTTAAAAAGACATGGATAAGTCAGAGAAAAACTTTTGAGTGGTTTTTATAACATTTATCTCCTATGTACTTCCAAAAAAAGAAGAGAGGCAATGCAGAAAAAAAAGCATTCCTTTAACCTCCCACAACCCACCACTTAACATCAAACTTATTTTAATTTCGAAACCTAATTTCCGTATTTAACTGTCTCCTGCACTCTGGGATTCTACAGTATCTATAGGGAGAAAAAAGCATTCAAAAGAATGTTCCTCTTTTTTTATATCACCGTACGAGTACTCTTGTTCGATTTTTCAGTACACAGCCCTTTCTTGCACACCCAAATCCTTTGCGAGTGTTAGTACAAAATTTTTTTCGTTCTTTTTGATTTTTTTCCCTTCCCCTGAAGTATTTCGAACGCCTGCAACTTCCCTTCCTTAATTTTTTCCCCAGTCAGGTTTTTCTCCATACCTCTGTAGGGATTTACACGATTTTTTTTCTCTCCTCCCTACAGTTTTCTAATACGAACGATCTTTTTACCTTGTTTCGATTACTATTTCACTTTGTTCTTTTCCTCTCCAAGTTTTTTTTCGCGTACCAAACTGAATACTTTTTTTTTGGTACCTAGTACTATTTTTTTATTTGCTTCCCGTTACCTCTTGTTTTTTATTAAGCCACGGCGTTGTTTTAATTAGAGTTTGAAAAAAAAAAGAAAAGAAAGGAATCGAAAGGAGGTAAAAAAAATTGTGCCGATTCCTCCAGAGATAGCTCTTGGCAATAAATATAAGAGACACCTGGTGTCATGAGGGATTTCTGAGAGAATGTTTGCGATGAAGACGAAGCATTATATTCCTCTTTTTTTCCCTACCTCCCCTACCTTTTACTTTCTTTAGCCTTTTCCTCCCCTATTGTTATCCTCATGTTCGTTGCGTCATACCTCTGCGTCTCCACTAAATTTTTTTATGCAAGAGAATATCTCAAAGGTGTTGTAAAAAACTGTCTAAATATTGCATTTTCATACTTTTTATGTTTTCAAGCCTCTCTTAATTTTTTTTTCGCGTTTCCTAAGTTAAATGAGTATCGAAAAGAAGATTCGAAGAAGAAGCTAATAAGAAATAAAAGGTTCGATGAGAACTTGCTTGGAAAAAAAATCTGAACGTCGTCGTGGTTTCATTTGTATTAATGGTACAATGAATCGATTTAATCATAACATCGCTTAATGAAGCATGGTTTGCCATTATCAAGTTTCCAAGTGAATCTTTTTAAATGTTTAAAAGTTATTTGCGATGAAGTCACAGGAGTAATCAATTAAGGAGAAGAATCAAAAGGAATTCAGACAATCAAATGAAAAATTCGAACTAAATTTTCGTAATACTTTTAGGGAAATATTTGCGTTGCTTCTCTTAGAATCACTTTTTTAAAAATCAGTTTTGCTTTTGATTATGTTAGTTAAATAAGAATAGTTTAATTGTTTAATTAAATATTGCAGTGTTGATTTTCAATTAGTTCTCATTTCGAGTGTTTCATGGTTGCTTTCGTAAAATATTAAATTAAGGCATTCGAATGTCTATATGTTTTTGCATTGATAAAATGTTGAGTTAAGGATGCTTGTAGAATTAATATTTTCTTAAAGAATTAAAAAGTTGTAAAATCGTGAAGCTTCTCTAAGGCAATTTAATCAAAAATGTCAGTGCAAATTGTGAAGAAGAAATTGAAGTTTCATCTAACAAATACAATATTCAAGACACATTTTTTTTCAAAAATAATGCTCTATATTCAGTATATTAGACAAAAATATTGATTTTACATTTAAAATTTTACTCTTAAGAAGCAAGATTAATAGCTTGAAGAGATAACATAATTTAAAATTTAACAAAGAGTTAATTAAGCGTATTTGTTTCTCATGTTTTTCTTTATAAAGAAGAAAATTGTTCAGAAAATAATTTACGGTAACAACCACTTTAATTATTATTCATTCTGCGCTGTCTTAATAATAGTTATAATAATCGTTAGTTGTATTTGGCTACGATAACTCTTTATCAAAGTTGCAGTTGTGATTATTTCTTAATTGTGTAATGGAGGCTCAGTTTCCCCCCCTAAAATATGCACTTCTGAAAGTTTCCTATTTTACGAATAACGGTTTCTGTGGTGTTGTTGTTAATATCGCTATATTTTTTATTAATAATTTTGACATGGTTTAAAATCTCACATCTTTTCAATAAATGATAGGATAGCATAATTATGAAAGCTTGGCGGGAAAAGTTATTTGAATGCGATTTTTTAAAAGCTTTTTATATATTTAATATGCTATATAAATTACTATCCATGATTCTAGAAAAAAGGTATCCTGCTAATTAGAAACAAATAGTGAAATATACTCTTTGATATAGCAGCCTAAGTTTGAGTATTTGTATGTGTGTTTAAAAAGTAGACGTTTGTCATAGGGTCATTTTTCTAAATGGATGTCTTTTTCAACATTAGTATAAGTATACAAAAACTGAGAAAATCTCCAAGTAAAAAAGTCAGCAAAAACCTTCAGGAAAACTGCAGGTATTTCGGACAAAAACCCCTGCATATTTCTGTCCGAAATATCTGCAATTTTCCTGAAGGTTTTTTGCTGACTTTTTTTCAGATGGAAAAAAACCCCACGTCTTACTTGCGTGCTTTTATTCAAAATACCTGCAGATAAAAAAAACCTGTACCAGTTAAGTATCCCCTCCCCCCTTTCCTCTGACGTCATCTTAGAGATTTTCATCGTGTCTCGAGTTATCTGGGATGTCAATAATTAGGAATCTTAGCTTAATCTTAATCTAGCTTGCTTATTAATTTCGATTCATTTAATGCATTATTTTTTAAAATTGAACTTACTTGTACGACAAAACTTCAAATTCTTCCGAATCGGGGATTGAACCCGCGTTTCTAGAGTTGGTAGACAAGCGCACTATCCCCTATACCGGACAGGACTTCGAAAAGGTGGGGTAAAATAATCTATTTGAGTTTTAACTTCACCCTCTATTACCGCCATCTAGTGGTGTAAAAATCAGCTATTGCCAGAACACGCAATGTGTTTTAAAGTTAGCTTATCTGAGTGACTACAGGTTACTGCTACATGTCTAATCAATTAGACCATGCATGGACAAGCAATAGAAAATTATTTCCGAAAAGTTTCTTTCTTTCTTTAATATTTTTATAATGCTTAATATGTTTTTAATATTTTTTTATAATGTTTAATATGATATTTCACACATAAATATTTCTTTCGTTTATTTCTTTGTTTTAAACAAAACGGTTTTTTTTTTAATTTGACAGTTTTCCTACGAAACGATAGGTATATATGTTTATATGACTTTATAAAGAATCTTTTTTAAATATTTATTCTATTCAAAAGTAAATCAAGATTTGCGTTACACTGAAAAGAAGAATTTATTATGCTTATTACAGATTGAAATTTCTTATCGTGTTTCATATGGAAAATGCTTGATTCTGAATAGAATAAAATTAAATTTTTTTCGTAAAATTTTAAAAGTTACATTATTCTTCAAATATCTTTTTTATATATATTACACCCTAGTTCTCTCCCCTTCCCTCTTCTATCAATCCAGTTCTACTGCAAGCTGTTTGAATCCAAGTTAGATACCAGATTATATAAAACTGCATGAAACCCAAGTAAAATAAAAAAAAAAACATTCATATTTCATGCATTAAAAGCAATTTTCATTTTTCTTCAAAATACCTGAAGTAAAGTCTGCTTTAAAAAATTCTGCTAAGTCATAGAAGTTAAATTGAAGTCTATAAACTTAATGAAAAAGCTTGTATAAGACCTTAAAAAAATCTGTACATTTCTCGAAGGAAACTTGTAGCTTTTATTTTCCTATAAAATACCTGTAGAGACCTTCAAAATACCTGAATGGTAAATCAGAAGTCCTAAAAAGCCTGCATGAAACCTTTAAACAAACTGTACATTTCCTGAAGGAAACCTGCAGTTTTCATTTTCCTTCAAAGTCCCTGTAGAAACCTTCAAAATACCTGTAAAATCTCATTTTTTAAAGGTTTTTTGCTGATGTTTTTAGTGGGGTCGCATAACTCTATTGTATCGAGTTGGGCTCGCTTTAATTTACTGTTGTAATATATTTTTAATTGCGTTTATTTATGATGCATGATTTATTATTATGTAGTGATCTAAGTTTTTTGTCCTTCTTCTGATATTATTAGCATTTTAAATGTTTACCTTTTCTGCTATCGTAATATGATATTATAAATGTCTTTTATTTCATTGCAGGTAAGTTGATGTGAAACTTATTCTTGATACATAAATCAGCACTGGATTTTGGGGACTGCAGTATTCCTGTGAGTGAGTTGAAATTTGTAATATAGAGTTTTTTTAAATATTATCTCCATATTTGCCTAGAGCAGGGAACCTAGTTGTTAAACCTAAAGGATAAATTATACTATAGTGGCAAGGAAATGAATTTGAAAATCATAGAGATAAAAGCGAAAGTATTTTAGACGTGATTCACTAAAAAACATTAGGAAAAAAAAATTAATCTGTGCAGTTTAAAAGGTAGAAATTTTGCAGCAATATATTTTATGGCTGAAGAAAGCGGGAAAAATTTTTTGGCTTTTTGCTAAAATATGAAGAGCTAAAATTGATTAATTGAAGAACACTGAATACAAATTATGATCCATGTTCTCTGGAAGGTTTCAAATTGTAAACTTCTAAATAATAAAAGGCAAAATCAGGAATACTTCCAAAGATGACTGAAGCAAAAGTATTGCAAAAATGATAATTTCTGCAATCCGAAATATTAAGCTGCACTATTACAGTAAGCAAATTAATCTTAAAAACACACAGAAGAAAAGAAAATCGAATTTATCTTCTATCATAGGGGTTTCCAACCTTTTTCCCCTTCGCGTACCCCTTGAGAAGTCTTTTTTACTTTCTCGTATACGAGATATACTTAAGAGAAAGTATTGTAATCGTCAAAAAAATACGAACTCGAGATTTTGACGAATCTCCACGTTTTAGACCTCCCTGAGTCCAAAAAACACAATTTTGGAATTATGTGTGTCTGTGAACATGATAACTCGAAAACTATCAAAGCTACAGGGGTGAAATTTGGTATGTGGTCTTTAAACACAATTCGTAGGTTTCTATCAAATTTCGGACAAACTCTATCTACGGGAAGTCCGTCTGTCCGCTTTCATGTGAACACTATAACTCAAAAATTTGAATAGCTAGATGGATAACATTTGGTGCACAGTTTATCATCAGGAATGTAGGTCCGTATCAAATTTTGGGCTAAATCGGACAAAGGGTTGACTGTCTGACGGTCTGTGTAATCGCATACTTCTAAACATTATAACTCGTAAACCCTACGGCTTTGATAAATAAAAATTGGTATGAGGCCTGCTAACATTAACTGTAGATCCGTGCCCAATTTTCGTTATAATTGGTCGTTAGAAAAGGTGTTCAAATCGCCTATTTTTCTTTTCTCATCACACAATGAGGCGAGGCCGTTATTGCGTAATTGCGCGATTTACTTGCGCCAATCCTTTCCGCTTCTGCTCACGCCTTACGCCTCCAAGCTTCCGATTCCCAAGCTTTTTTCTCCGCTGCATTAGGGACGCTTGCTCGTTTTACTGCCTTTTAGCTTATTTTTTCTCCACATGTGTTAGGAATATAAGAGAAAGCTTAGTGGAGACCACTCCCGCTTGTTACAATAGTATTAGTTAAATAGTTCTAAGGAAACCAGTGGTGCAATAATTCCGCATTAACTTATAAGGATAGCTAAAGATTACACTTCGTAATAATCAACTGTACAAGTGGAAGAAAATTTCAGTGCGATCCCCGAGATTGTCTCATGGACCTGAGTTTTATCAAATGGGGTTCAAATGAAGTCGGATATATCAACACGTCTAACGAGCTGTGAAAGCCAAACATCAATCAATTAACAGGCTTCCAGTTTCTTTCTTTTGTTTTATTTCGAGAGTAGGCTTAAGGAATTGTTATAATTAACAAAATTTAACAAAGATATTTACTATAAATTAATTAAAATTAAAACTTTTGTATTATATAGTAAGGCGCATATGCAGCTATTTCTAATATAATATAGAAATAATATAAATATAAAACAAAAGTAGAAAAAGAAAGAGTATAGATAAGAAACAAAAGATTTAAACAATTACGATAACAATACACCTTTTTGCGTGCTCAACGCAACAGCATCAAGTGATTGCATCAACAGAAAATTACAACGATTAATATTAAAAAAAACATAAAATATAATTTAGAATGTAAAAGAAAAATATTCAAATTGGAAGGAATGAATGAGAACTTAAGGAATTGTACAACATTCACTTTTATTTTTCACAGGAGCATGGAAAAACAAAATTCTATAACTTTTAATCCCTTATTTTTTCTTGTTACCATACCGACTTTTATATCGCGTACCCGAACTGGTCCTTCGCGTCCCACCGGGGGTACGCGTACCACAGATTTGGAACATCTGTGCTAACATGATTCAATCAAGTTCATATATAAAAGGTATAACTGCGAAGCAACGACATTTCGTACAACGAAAAACCAAACATTAGCTGTTTACCAAAATAACAGCAAGTGTTACCTCAAACAAACACGGAGCGAATCTGTAACAGTTTTTTCGCTTACAAATGCATTGGCGTGTGCAGGGGAGCGATGACGGAATGAAACAGCCTTAAAAACCGACACTTCGCACGATCAGCAACTACCAGTCACACTCACCAAAAGCGAAACTGCACTAAAAATTCGAGCCACTCCACTAACTCCTGGGCAAAACTAAAAGAAAATCGACTCCAAGAACTCGGGTGGCCGGCATACAAATGCACTTTCCCTTCGCTTTTTTGGTGTTCTTTTCAGAAAAAGGTACCGTTCAGTCCAGTAGGTGTGGGCCTCCCACACCTCCCGATTTTGCTGATCCACGTGTATTTCAACCTAACCCTGAAGTGGACAAATTGCCGGTACAGCGGATTTCGGGAGCCGAAATGGGAGTCCCACGTTGTTTACTCGGGGATTACCGGGGGGAGGGAAACACTTCCAGGATGGGAAGAAAGGGATAAAAAGTAAAATATAAGACAAAAAGGTTTGAGAAAGGGAGAGGTGCAAGAAGAAATAGGATATGGAGAAAAGCAAGAGGATGACCCCAACCAGTCCACATCCTGTGTTGTTCTTGGACGAGCATTTTCAGATAAGGACAAATAGGAATAAAGGAGAGCTTTTATCCAGAGGAATCTTATACGTGGGCAGGAGTTTTACGATTATGAAAGGATATCTTTCACCCATTCACGCATTTGCGGTGTTCCGTTTCTGCATTGGAATCGCTATCGAATCTTGGAGTTCTGGCTATGGCCTGGTGTTGACAGGTCTCATCACGTATACAGTAATAAAAGGGTAAGGGAAGGTTGTTGGTAGGTCAGCAAAGTGAAAGAAGCTACTGATTACTGACTGTGTGGCAAGCGGAATTGGAAGAATGGTAATGAAATTTTTTTGAAACGAAGAGCAGATTTTCTGGAAATCTTTATCCCGTCAAATTCTGTGAAGAAATTGCAAATTGGCAGATTAGTATATGATTGAACTTGAGTGAAATGTTACATTTTATAAAAGAAATTTTTCTAATTTTGCAATGACAGGGGAAAACGTGAAAGTTGAATTTTCTGTTCGTTATTAAAACCTACGCATTGAGATAATTTCGAAATTTTCGACATATATATTTTCAGTTTTTGTTTGTAATTCTCATTCTGATTTATTCATTGGCATAAAAGTATATTATCCGTTATGGAGTTTTCATACTGTTTAACACTGTATTCTGCGTCGGATTACACATTTTCTGTTAATTTATGGTGCCTACCTGTGCAAATACATTATGCATCGTAGTGCATGATCGAATTCGAACTCTCATTTAATTTGAAGCATGTTTACAGTGTTTTGGAACTATCGGTTAAGTGTGCAGAAAAAACATTGTTAAATGATATATTGGTAAACTGAAAAGAGTGAATCTCCGTTTATACTTATTATGAAAGATTACAATTCAGATTCTGTTATATCGATATGGCACTTCCAATTTTGCTATGTAACCGTATTTGCAATGCCACATTTCCCCAACAATAGCAATGTCCAGAGGTTAAAAACCTTGAGTTCAAGCACTCCTTTTACCCACATCACCATCGCATCTCCGTTAAATTTGAAGAAAGATTGAGTCTGCCTTTGAAAGTGCATGAGATGATTATTACTAGAATTTTTGTATTTGGAAAGCTGAACTTGAAATGGACAATTCTTAAACCTTGTTAGGATTCAAATTTTGTGTGCATATATTCTTGTTAAATCTTCAATAATATTGATATTTTTAGAGAACTTTTTCAGAGTAATATCATATCGTACTCTAACTTCTCTTCAGATTGATACTTTTGTATTTAAAAGCGTTCACTTCAAAGAAAATCTATTTAAAATAACTAAATTATTATTTATAATAAAATAAATCTATTGTAAATTGAACTTGCATTCATGATATTCCTACTGATTTATAAGAATTATAATTTTTATACTTATATTGGGCATAAAATTTTGTAATTCACCTAACTATATAAAAAATATAACGAGTGTCTATGTGCCTATTACAGCATCTATATGCCTATGAATGATTGTACAAAAAAAAAAGAGAAAAACTAATCTAATAAAAATGTTCCGAAAGCATTTGAAATTTGTAATGCTACTTGTATGATTATATTTCAGTAATATAGTTACAAATCTTGGACAGCAGTGGTTAATGCCGTAATTATTTTCTAGAAAAACTTCGGGTTATTTGTGAACAAGATTCATGCGTCTGCTAACCATGGCTTTTAATTCGTACCATTTTACTTCGTTCGTTTGTACTTTGCCAGTGTGGAATTTTTATATATGGATTATCGGCGTATTAATTTTTTGATAAAAAGTAACTTTTTGATGGATTATTAGCAACATTTGTTCTGCTCTTTCTTCTTTCCAATTCACTCCTCCGATTGTTTTCTTTCGGATCATAATTTTCCAAATTACTGACGTTTCTGCATTATGGTTTGAGTAATTTTCATTATTGTACAGTAATACCTCGTTACAACAATACTTTGGGGACCAAATAAAGATATTGTTATAGAGGGATGTGTCGTCATATTGATGGGCGATATAATTACGATATAAAAAAACTTAAATTTTGGCTGTTTTAATGTGGACATAATACAACAATATACATTTTGCAAAAAAAGCATCACCAGAGTGTTAATGATTGTTAAAGCGTGCAAAAATTTGAAAATTCAGCTATACACATATACCTGTGAAACCTTTTTATCGAAAAAATATAATATTTTCGTTTTCTTGTTCATTTCTTAAACTGTTAAGTGAACTAACAAGGTTTGCATAGAGTCCAATGCACGAAAATGAAGAAAAAAAGGCTTGAAAAAAATGCCCGTAGGGACTGAACTGATTGAAGAGGTTCCTGTGATGTCAATAAAGATTGCGATGGATCTGTATCATCATCATCGTCCTCTTTATCATCCATACCAATTCGTCTGTGATTTCGAACAGAGTATCTTCTCCTATCTATATCTAACTCCTGCAAAAAACATGAGATCATCATCCACTGTTAAAGATTCCTCCTTGTTAATTCCAGACATTTTGCCACTTTTTTCTTCAAGCACATTTAAAGACTTTTGAATTCTCAAAACGCATTCTTCAGCATCTGAAACATCGCCATTTTTGGAATTTTCTTCATTATCAGTTTGCTTATCCTCCATGAAATATTGTTACAGAGGAAGAAAATGGTTTTGAGATTTAAAAAGAAAAACATATTGTTGTATAGGGGTTTATTGCTGCGCAGGATATCGTTATATTGAGGGGAGATTAACATTATGTTCTTTGCAAATTCACCGGGACCACAACATTGTATTGTTGTAGAGGGATATATCGTTGCATCGGATATCGTTGTAGCGAGAGTTGACTGTATAAGGTAAGAAATCTTCCCTTTCGTCTCCTGATTGAACTGTTAGGTTAATAGCTTTTATAGTTTATTTCTTTACCTTTCCTGCTGCAATTTTTAGCACCTCTGTTCCACATCTCACGGAAATGACCCCTACTTAAGGAAGGAAATGACTCTTTCCCGCCCTTAGTTCTCCAATCGAAAGGTACTTTCCATCATTCAGCTCCTTTTTCCGGTTAAAGAATATAAAATATTACTTTCTCTACCTTCATCTTATTCCCTTCAGTTATCGCCGCGGCGTGAACATTCGCTTAAGGTGAAATACGGAAGATATTTATTTATCTGGAATTGAGCAGAAAGCCCACTTTGCGTCCCACCCTCCCATATAAGTCGAATTCTCTTCCCCCTGCTCCCCTTTTCCTACCTTTCTGAAATTCGGAAAAGCTGGTAAAAATATCGCCCCGGTCCGAGAAAGATAAATAAAAAAGTGGCAACGGAAGCGTAAAATACACTGTTTCCAGCCCCCATTCCCAATACCAAATACGGCCTGGGCCCATATTGCGGCCGCCTGGAATTGCTTAGCCAATCTGCTTTTTTCTTTTTTCCTCTTCTGCCTCCGTTTTATTTGTTTCTTTCTTTTCTTAAATCCATTTCACGAGTAGAAAGGCCTGTATGGAGTTAAAGGTCCGGTGTGTTGTCCATGAAGACCATTGGCGGTGCAGTTAAAGGCACCTGCAGCCCCGCGATGATGATGATGGTGTTGACCGTAGCCCTAGCGTCTGGTAACGCGGGGCGCGTGGGGGATCAAGGGCAAAGTAAATGCCCTTTTGTAGGTGAGTCCGTTTTCCGAAATGTTTTTATTGACTGTTTAAAAGCTTTTGTTCCTAGTAGTATTGCCATTTCCTCGGACTGAAACTAAGGCTATAATAATCCAGATTTTTTCTTTCAATTTTAACCGACTATTGAATTAATTATGCGTCTCTGTAAATTAATATGTTTCAATTGGCATCCGTAAAATTTAAGTAATAATAATAAATCAGAAGTTATATTCGCTATCTATTTGGCCTTACTATTTCAGTACCTTGAAATCTCTGCGTTTTCTGCTTTTGGAATCTAATTTATTTCGAATTTGGATTCAGTTCAGTGGCGTAGCTGCAACTTTTGCTGCCCGGAGGCGACTTTCCAACATACCGCCGTTTCTTTACAAGTTACATAAGCCGCAGAAACTTCAAACTAAAAGGCATAAATTCAAGGAAAAAACATTTTATTAGTAAACGGAATTCGTCGTTTGATGCCTTCGATCTCTGCAGATCCGCACGTTCACTAACAGTTTCTTCTTTCACATGTAGGCAATTTCCCGCAAAAGGTGATAAATGCAAATGTAATATTTTCTCTTGTGAACGCAATGATTGAGCTAATGCCGTTTCATTCTCAGTTCTAAAATTGTTTTCCTGCATGTCTGATTTTGTTGCACTTTTCGAAGTGCCGCCCGGGACGGACCGCCTCCTCCGCCCCCTCTAGCTACGCCACTGATTCAGTCAGGTTGCCATAAATATGTTAAAGATAAACAGGATATTTTATGAAATCTTCAAATGCTCTGCATTCTTGCAAATAAAATTCTTGTCGTATGTGTTTCATTTCCTAAAAATGTACATCTTCAGCGAATTCGAAGGAAGTGTTCTGTTTTAACCAGGGCCGGCACAAGACTTGTTCTTGCCGTTACGAGTAGCAATTGCACGATGCCAGTAGATGTAAATTTGTTTCAACGCGCACATATTACGCTTATCATGTGAACATGAATTCACCTCCACTCATAAATAAACTGCATGTGTTGTTCTCTACTCTGCTAACTTTTTAAAGTTACACAAGATATAATAGGTTGAGATTGTATTTTTTTTATCAACCTCTATTTTAAACGAAAAAAGATCATGACATTCTCGGAAATATAACAATTTTCAATTTGATTGCAACAATAACAAAAATGCGTATACATTTTAAAATTTAAAAACTTTAGGTAAACAAGCATGATGAAATCGTAAGATGTTTGGCAAAAGCTGTTTTTATTGAAATCGAAATTTTGACTTGGAATGGGATGGGTGGAAGAAGGTTTTAAAAATCGGGTTTAATTAGTGCTTTTCGTAGTTCTATCATTAAAAAGTGGGGGAATCTAAATCTAAGTTAAATAAGCGCTATTGATTTTAATTGCTGATTTGAAAATCGTGCTTGTGGAATTAAAAACCTACTCTCCGCTTGAGAAGTATAATTTTCTTTAACTTAAGGAGTTTTGTAATGTATGTGATCATTAAGCCTCATTCATTTTGGATTGGAATATGGTCTTGCATTTATTGAGCTTTATTTATAATGAACCAATGAAATTAGGTTAGTTTTTCATAGTCAATAAGTTTTGTTTTTGGGGATTTTTTTGAATCTGCCTTTTGATCTATTGTTTTTAGGTTTCTTATAAAATAAAGATATTGTTCATGATAATAACTCGATTACAACTTTTTTTCTAGCTAAAAAAATTTCCTATATTAAAAAATTACCAAAATGTAACCGTATCATTTTCTGTCATGTCCTTTTTTCCCTTTTGTTTTTAGGTAGATTCCTTATAGAAATTCTACCTATTGCAATGGTTCTCATGACACGACTTCTGGAAAATTTCTGTAGATCTTCACCGATCATGACCCCAGGAATCCAAAATCACCCTTCGTTCAAAAGTTATATATATATATATA
Organism: Araneus ventricosus; assembly: GCA_013235015.1. Classification (NCBI taxonomy): domain Eukaryota; kingdom Metazoa; phylum Arthropoda; class Arachnida; order Araneae; family Araneidae; genus Araneus; species Araneus ventricosus. The sequence continues at coordinate 200,621 of BGPR01000297.1, forward strand.
TATATATATATGTAATAATCTCACTTCATTTTATTTTAAATTCTAATTTTATATATTTTAAAGTCTTAATGCATTCCAAAATCACTTTTCTTAAACTTCAGTTTCGCTATTTCCCGCGCTGGAGGTATATTAAATCTCTCTTTTTGGCATATTTATTACTAAAAGAATATTTAAATCGCTTTCATGTGCCCATAGAAAATCCTAGCGGCGTCTCCTTGGCGCTAGACTTTTCCCCTAAAACACTTACGTAATTTACTAAAAATAGTTATTATTCCCTTCACTTTGATCACGTGTCTATACGTTAAATCCCTACCTGAGAAAATGCAGGGACCTTCTGTTCTCTTTTGGCTTGAAAACTTGAGCCAAGATGCACGTATGTCCGTCACTCTCCCATAATAAAAGAAAATTAGAATATAACTCGGCCTCTTTTTGTTATTTAACGACTACAACAACGAATATATATATATAAACGCTTTTGCCCATGTTATCTTGTGAACACGATAACTGGAGTAATTTTAATTTCATTTTAACCAGCCTGGGATATGTTGTCAGGATATTGAAAATCTCGGCCGAGTTCGTAGATGGGCTCTCCAGCTCAAAGGGGGTGGAAATTTTCATTTCTCAATAATTCCTTTAAAATTGAAAATAGAAAAAAAATTATTCAAATTAGCCGAATTATCGTCTTATCATAGCGAACAATTTTTGTATTTAAAGTTTTTTGATAGCTGCAATTGCCTAGAAGTTATGAAATGAAAAGTGATTTCCCCCCTCCCCCTAACTTAAATGCCTCTCAACCTATGCAAGTTACCCGTTGTTGGAAAGCTTTCGTCATTTGTATTCTATTCCGCACGCTTTCATTTTTGAAGCTATAATCCTAATAAAAATAGAAGACGAAATGTGCTTTTCCTTATATCTCCACAGAAAAGGAATCTACCTTAGCTTTCCGGCTTGCCCGACGGGGATTTTTTTTTAAATAATGTAAAACTTGTTATGCATTTTGAGGCAAGAATGCTCTTTAACTCTCTGACTGCATAATTTTTTTTGAATTACTATTTAGGTGCAACGTTTTCAAACATGGCCAAATATCATTGAATCAAGCTTATTGTTATTTACATGCAGGGCTTATTAGTATAATATAATTCAACGTTTTAAAAGTACCGAGTAAGCCCATTAGCTTGCGAAAATCGCAGGATGCAGCAAAAAACAGTCGATCTTCCAATCGCGGAATATGCAGTCAGAGGGTTAAGATTGGGAATACGTTTTCAGTGCCAGTAATACGAATATTATAGACCCTGCATTGGCATCAATGTAGCAAACTTTCGCAGGTTATGAAGATGCGTTTTTCATGTACTTTTATAGATGAAAACGTATATATATATAAAGTACATGTATATGAATTATTTTTTATGTATAAAAAGAGTTTGATAATTTTTGAGGAGAGTAGCATTCATTCCAAAAAAACATAAAAAGTCTGTTCTTATAGTCTTTATATGATGCTTAAATATCAAAAGGAAGTGGGATTAAATTTTCTAAGTAAAGATTCGGATGATTCCATTCCTTGATTATTTTGGAAATATTAGGCGCAAAGCTGCACGCATCACCAGTAATTATCAAATCATAGAATGAACGCGTCAAGTTAGTAGCTGGAATTTTTATAACTCTTTGTAACGGGGAATATCCTTAATTTGGATTGCAACAGATAAGAAATAGTTGTTGCATCCTTTTGAATAGATTTGCGAAACGCAGTGGGAACATGGAGACAGATTTAAGGCAGTGAAAGTTACTTACAGTAGTTTTACTTTGAAATGCGAAGTTGAAAAAAGAATTTCATACTTATATATATTTATATAACTAGATTAATCCGATGTTCGTTCGCTCTGTGAACAAAAAATGTTTGCTGCAAATGTCTCTAGCTGCGATGCTTGGTGGAAACTTGGAGGCTTTCACCTGTCCAGACAGTTCACCCCATGTATCAAATACTGTTTTGGGATTTTACGGCGTTGGTGCAGTCTAACGACACTGGACCGCCAAAGGTTACGCAAAGTGGCCGAAGAGTGTACAAGAAAAAACTTGTAAACTTTTTTATGTTAGATTATCAGTTAAAGAGGTAAATAATTAATAAATTTATTGGGATTTCGAGTAATTTGCTTAAATAACCAGCCATCATCATCATCATGAAAATGCCAACTGAAGTTGGTAGCTCTTGATTCAACGGTTTCTTCTGTAGCACCCCACCAGCCTGACACGCATACACATACATACGCTTCTGTTATTACAAATTAATATTTAATGATACAATCAAGTTACGAACATGAAAATGACTGGAGTATTTCATGAACTACGATGCCTCCAGCCAGTGGCGAATCTAGGATTCGGGTCTGGGGTGTGGGGGGCTGAGGGCATAAAAATTTTGTATCATCGTGACGAATGTCAAACCTCAAGGCTATAGTAAACCAAAACTGTTTAACTTTATAGACTTGACTCACCTGACAATAAGAATCATAAAGACAATACAACACTTTCGATAATTTAATAAAAATTACAATGAAATATCTAGCCAAAAAATGTCTTCGACCGCGTCAAAACTACAAATACAAGGGGAATGACTACAAAAGTAGGAAAATTTTCGAGCCTGTATAGCCAGAAAGCAATGTTGAAACGTTTTTATTATTTTTTTAAAAGAGGGAAATTAAGAAAAAACAGTTGTAATTATTTTAAATAAAATCAAGAATTCTGGCTTGGGTCTTGGGGGGCTGTAGCCCGATGCCCCCCCTGCCTCCAGCCCATTTAACTTGCGAATCGTTGCTCGAAAATTTGTGTAACTATTAAAAAGAGCTTTAAAGTTTCCCAAATGTAATCTGTTACCGTCCTTCCAACTGCTGTCGATGTAAAATAAAAACTGTTTCTCCACCGAGGAAAGCAACAGGATTCATGATGGGCATTAAGGCAACTCATTGAAAAATCATCGGCGTCACTTGGCGGCGTAACAAATTTGTCCGACTCCAATGATCCGTAGGGTTGAGAGAGGGCTAATAAGTCTTTGAATGACTCCAACATCGATTAGCGAACTTCGTCCACTCAGATAGGTTCATTGTTTCTTCAACATGGAACAACAAGTGCTATTAAGAAGTCACTCAGAGGAGGAAAAAGTTTTATGATAAATGAGATTTCTGGAATTTTCCATTCTTCTCTGCGTCGATTTATCGCTGTTGCGGAACAAAGGATTTCCCTTGGTTTTTCACTTAAAATTTGTTTAATAGTGGATTAGATTACCTAATTCTTATTTACTAGAAAATCACCCGTCATGGTATGACGGGTGCAAATTGCCTCTTCATTCGAGAGATTTCCGTCAAATTTGACGTGTTTAAATAGATATATATATATGCGAGAGAAATGTTTAACATTGATTGAAAACAAATAAAAAAAACATGTTTTATGACAGAAAATATATTTTTTTATTTACATATTTCTTTATTCAAAAAACCTCTTGGTAAACAACATTCCGTGTGAAGTATTTTTCGTTGTTTAACAATTTTCCTTGTACTTCAATAACCATGAAATTCTCAGCTTGTCAAACGTAAGTCAAAATTTCAAAGGAATTTTGTTTCGAAATTCTAATCAAAACAAAGCACTTCTCTGCTTGTCAAACGTTGCCAAAAAATATTATCAAATTATATCATCACTATTGCAATAAATAATCAGATGCATCGTGACGTCCAAACTATATCACGCGCATGATATACCACTGACGTAATTTACTACCTTCTATTAAAAAACGGAAATTAATTTGAAATCTATGATTAATATAATTTAAAATTTCTCGGGAACTATTGATCATAACGAAATAAATTTTATATCAATCGACAGAAAATTTTATTTCACTGTTTTCGAGCTATTAAATTTGAATTTAAAATTACTGAAATTTAGGTGCTTTAACTATGAAATAATGCTGTTTAACGTCTCTCAGTGCTATGGCGCGAGTTTTATTGTTGGTGACTTCAGAGCGTTACCGAGAGACAGATCTGGGCTGTTATATTAGTAATGGTGTTTGTAATTTGCTTCTGATATTACGTGAGGAACATAATTCTCGAATTTTGACATTTTACATGTTTAGAAAATTTAATAGCAGGTTTGTGATGTATGCATTTCTAATTGTTAAGAGTCACCACCTTTTCAACTTATGTACCCGTTAAAAACTAATTTCTTGAAATTTTGTCCCTTGTTTTCAAATATTCACACTATTGTTTTGCGGTATTTGAGTAAAAATGAAAAAATAGTCGAAAAGAAGCAGACTTTTTTCACTTACTGTACAAAACGCAAGTTTCATTTTGCATTGTTCGTAAAGGAATAAAAAACATGTCTTTAAAATGGATAATGATAACTTATTTCAATAATTTATTTTTTTATGTTTGCATTTGAAAATTTACTATGCATTTATCTAAAGACGGCTGGCATTTAACTTGTTATGAGGCATCTAGTTTCTTTATTTCAAACTTTCTTAGCATACGAGTTTCTTCAGTCTTGAATCATAATTTACAAATTAAGACTTTATTTTTATATGACGCTGGGGAGTTACGCAGACTTAACGTTTATCATTCCATTTATTAACACTTGACAGTCCCCCCTAGCCATCAAAGTAAGTTTTTTTCTTGTTATTACTTATTAATTTTTGGCCTACTCCTGGGCATACGCATATGACCAACAGGGAATCGTCCATTTCGATGTATGCTGCGGAACACATTGATAAATTTTGTATTCATTTATAACAGTTGATTAATTTCCTTCATCTTATCTAATTAGTTTTCGGTAACATTTCCATTCCTCTTACTTCGCTTTTAAAGAATAAAATGCACTGTTTTTTTCATAATATTCCAGTGTTTGTGATACTTTACATTCCCTCAGGTCATAAGACCCTGTATCTTTGCATCTACTGGTTCTTTTTTCAATACAGTACAACCTCAGTTAACCGAACTAAAGGCGGGGAAGCCGATTCGGATAACGATTTTTCAGCTAAGCCATGAACATCTGTTACTATTTTGTATCTAATTACAGTATGCAAATCTGAAATGTTGTGAGTGTAAAACGAATAGTAGGCTAGTTATGTTCTTTATTAAAGTTAACCCTAATCTAATTACAGTATGCA
>BGPR01000297.1:205773-234671 GCA_013235015.1 Araneus ventricosus
AAACGAATAGTAGGCTACAGTTATGTTCTTTATTAAAGTTAACCCTACGTCGGGCGCAATGTGCCCGCCGGATACAGGTAAGCAATATTGTTAATACCCATTAATTTGAATTTTAGCATTCTAAAATGAATCACTGACATTCTTGGGGAGGCTTAAAAGAAAAAGTGGTATATCGTTGCAAAAAAGGTCTCGCCTTCTCGATTATTTCCGTGCTGTATAGTATTTTGGATTTGCGATTTCAAAGGCATTTCGGATAACCCGGTTACCGAGGTTTTACTGTATTTAAAATATCAATGTGGTATCTCTGTATCTGAAAATAATTTTAAAATAAAATTACGAATTTTCTTATTTCTTTTTATTCATTGGCGACCTTTTCAAGTTAGTGTTTAAATTCTGCAATTGAAGTATATGTAATATTTTAATATCTTAACTTGCTGTAATTATTTGAAACGATACCTCATTTTTAATTACTTCCACTTACATCGTAATAAGCATACTTTCACTTCCACTTCGAGTCACGGGTATTTCGGGAAAATCCCCTTCTTCCACTATATAACCTTTCTGCGCATTGTTAACTGCTTTTTTTTTTTGCTCTGACTTGAACTGCCAAGCGACACACGGCCGGTGTTGTTCGTCAGTATGATCATGGCGGGGTCTTGTAAAAATGATCCATGATAAAATCATTTAAACATCTTTGTGGTACTTCAATAAAGAAGAGATTCCGTTAATCGTCTGTGAAAAATTCTTGCAATGCCTCTACAAACACCCACAATTTGAAGAACTTCCCATATATTTATAAAAGAGAACGGAAAATCCCTGCATTTTCTCAGGTAGGGATTTAACATATAGACACGTGATCAAAGTGAAGGGAATAATAGCTCTTTTTAGTAAATTACTTCAGTGTTTTAGGGAAAGGTCTAGCGCCGAATTCGCGTGGAAGCGATTAAAATATTATTTTAGTAATAAATATGCCAAACGAGAGATTTAATATACCTCCAGCAGGGGAAATAAAACGAAACTGGAGTTTAAGAAAAGTGATTTTGGAATACATTAAGACTTTGAAATATATAATATTAGAATTTAAAGCAATATTAAGTGAGATTATTACATATATATGAAATGTATTCGTTATTGTAGTCGTTAAATGATTAAACAGGCCGAGTTAAATTCTAATTTTCATTTTATTATAGGAGAGTGACGAAATGTATGTACATCTTCGTTTAAGTTTTAAGCCAAAAGTGAACAGAAGATCCCTGCTTTTTCTCAGGTAGGGATTTAACAGATACACATGTGATCAAAGTGAAGGGAATAATAGCTATTTTAAGTAAATTGCGTAAGTGTTTTAGGGAAAATGCATGGCGGCAATAAGTCGCTGATTTCGCGAGTTGTGTGCGCGTGGAAACGATTAAAATATTCTTTTAGTAATAAATATGCCAAAACGAGAGATTTAATATACCTCCAGAGCGGGAAATAGAACGAAACTGGAGTTTCAGAAAAGTGATTTTGGAATACATTAAGAGTTTAAAATATATAATATTAGAATTTAAAGCAAAAGTAAGCGAGATTATAATATATATAATATATAATTTAATACTGATTTATTTCACTATGAAAGGAGTCAACTGGCTCACGATACAATCACAATTCGTTTAAATACTTGGAAACATTTGGTAAGTAATTTGAAACTGGGTATCGGTTTGTATGTATTCATACTTACTAAAGGGCTTACTTTTCTGCACATTTAACATTTGCGATAAACTATATTTCCAAGTCATGCGACACTAAATACCATTCATTTTTCAGACTCTTTCCGAGGGACTCTCCTGGTGTCTCATGGACGCTCCCTCGTCACCTTTACCTCGGAAAGATCCTCAATTCTTCGATTCCTATTCCTCTCCATCCTCCTATCCTATTTTTCCTCCACACCCCATTCTGTGCACGTGCTACACCCTCCCTGCCTCCCGCGCCACAATTACCTGTCCACACCCCTGGGGAAGGCATTCCTGGTGGAACAACTTGCCAAGTATTCGTATTAAGTCTATGGGTTTTATTGCTCGGTGTGGGGAGAGAAGCGTTTTCGTCACCGACTTCGGTTATGGCACCTTTCTTCTTTCCTGTCTTTTTTATATTGTGGCTTGACAGGAAGTACAAAATGTTTTGGTGATTCTTCTGTTGACTTGTTTCGTGTTATTGTGTTTGGTTTGAATGGTTTTCGGAGTTAGAAAGTTATTGTGAGGCCGTTTGTTCGTAAAAGAGTTCGATTGCAGTGTATGGAGAGATGTGGTCAGTATTGGTTTTTAACGTAGAATCAAAGTTTCGTTGACTTAAAAGTATGACTTTTATTTGAAAAAGAGGGTATTTTTAATAAGTTCAGAAAATTTTTTTACGGTAACTCATTTATTTAAACATTCTGTTTACTGTTTCCGCCAATAAATCTTACAATAGTTTGATCTAATGTGAGTTTGTGCTGAGTGGTAATGCTTGTAATCTTAGCGGGCTTCGTATCCTGATCTGTTATTGAAATATGAATAATTTATTAATTCTGGTGGGAAGAAAAATTGAGAATGACTATGTAAAAGTTTTGTTACTACAAATTTTGGTATTGAAGAAAAACGTGTAAATAATATTTGTTGCGATCAGTATAGGGAAAAATGTATTTGTGTTTGTAACTAAATCTTTCATTACCAAAGTGTAGACTTTCTTTTTATACGGTTTAATTAGAGAGTCAGAAAATAATTCACTTTTCTACCTCCGGTGTGATTTGCAATTGTGGTGACAATGCCTTTCAGTTTAAAGAAATAAATAAAACTTAACCTATAGATGAAATAAAAGGCCAATCCCAAATCTTTCTCTTAAGGCAAAGATGCATCGATTTCTTGATTGCTGGAATACCCTCACGTGCTAAATGTGTTTGGATTTCAGGCTGCGTTTTCTTGGTAGATCCACATTACTTTCTTTGCTTGATTAAGATCCACAATAGTTATCAATCGAAGAAGGCAAAACAAACCTTATTTAATAAATAAGATTACTAAATATGTGTTCAATATTTACGTTTTGAACTAATATTTCGTTTAGTTATCCTTAGATCTTATCCTATATCCCATTTCTACATCGCTTGTCATAAAGCTTCAACATTCCGATATCGACTCCAGCTTATCATTACTAATTTGTCATCGGTGCTTTATTTCATCACGCAGACTTTGCACAAGCCGACCTATCCTGTTTGAAAAATGATTTGCCGATTCCTTTCCTGTTTGCAAACAAACATCAATTCTCTCTTCATCATATCACTTAAATTTGTTTGACGCGTCGACAATCCTCTTGCGGTCGTTGGAGATGCAGTTTGGTGCAAAGCAACTCTCCGCCGACAAGTTGTCCCATAACACGCTGACAGTCCCAAAGCTGGAGCTGGCAGTCGACAGTCATCTAGTCCTTCAAATGCGAGATTTCAAAATCGGGAGATTATTATTAACTCTCCTCCTGAGGATATGTTCCTGGAAAAGGAAGCAAAAGAGTGCCTGGGAGGTGGTAATTGCGCTATCCCGTTTGCCTGTCTTCAGGTGATACGTCAAAGCCGCCTTGAGAAGGAAGGTGATAATTAATTGCATTCTTGACGGATAGGAATATTCCAGATCTTTGGTCTGTCTGTCTGCTTGGGGGCGAAATGGAAAGGCATCAGAATAAGCAAAGTTTCAGGCGGCGGCTCACTTAGGAGGGGAAACTTTTAAAAGGACTCCAGGCTAGTTAACTGAAGAGAAGTTTTATTTGCTCTTCGCATTCTCTCTGGGAAAATGGCGCTTCTTTGCAAAATAACAGGCTGGAGAGAGAGAGAGGGAGACTTTTATTTGCGGAGGCTCTCTCAGAAAGAGGTGTCAGTTGTTAAGAGAAGAACAGGGGGTTTTGTTTTCAATTCATTGCATGGAGGGAATTGCTGCTCCCTGAGAACTTTTTAAAATTTGCACCGAAAAGAAAAGAGTTAAAAACCGATTTCTAATAAATGTCTAACCATGTTCGACTAGTAATTGGCATATTGGGATCTCTGGAAGCAAGGAAAGATGATGATTTGAAGCTTTTTGTGGTGATTTGTTTGAAAGTTTGTAACGCCTTGCGTCATTCGTTGTTAATAATGGAATGAACCGGACAGCGTTTTTGTTTTTCATGTTTGAAGAATCGGTTGATTGTTGAAGGGATAAAGTGAGAAAGGATTGGTAATCATCCGCGTTATTTATTATGCTGCATGCCAAAGTAATTAGCTTCTTTCATGAGTATTTTCTAGCGTACTGCGACAGAAATTTTTTATGAGCTGACTGTTGATAGATTAAGTTATTGAAGAATTTTTTATGCATTAGGAGAGTTATGAACTTCAATGCCTAAAGATTAACATAGATATCTTGTACTTCATTTTACTTATTATATTGAAACGACTCTTTATTTAAATTTATAAGCTCAATCGACACATTTGTTGTTTAGTAAAGTATTTTCTAGCTGAATTCCAATAATTTAATTAACTTAATATTTGTGACTCCTCCAACATTTTACCATCTTTTTCTACCTAAGTTAATTACTGTTGTTAGAGTTTGAGATTTTGAAAACGTTCTTGTTTGTGAGAGAGTTTAGTGATACTTTTCATTCTTTTGGTATTTACCGAAATGAGGAAGGAGCGCTAGAAAATATTACTTTCCTTTTTTAAAAAAACAACCAAAAAAACAGAATATGTTGAAAGACGTTTCAGTTTTAAGTTTCAGATACGTTAATCAAAAAAGCAGCAAATTTTTAAAATAAGAAAGATTAATATACATTTTTAAGCAGATAATTTTTCTGTAACAATATTTTCGCGAAATGTTGTGGAAACAAACATGTGGCTCATCTTCTTTCGAGAAAAATCGGTAACTTTGTTTTCTATCCCGTAGATAGCTTCTTGAAATGGTGGACGGACGCAATTAAAGTGCTTCATTAATCTTTAACGTGTAGGTCAGACGACAAAACTTTACAGATTTCGGAATTACAGCGAACAAAAACCGAACTAAATTAATTGATCGCGAAGGCACAGGTCATTAAAAACGAATAAAAAGAGTCGGCAGCACGCGTCAAGTAAACTTTTCAGCAACGCTTTGGCCAAACATTATGAAGAAATTATTAAGTATTCGCATAGTTTTAAACTTGAAAGATTCTTTTTATCCATTAATTGCAGCAGACTTCTTTCCGAATACCGAAAGAGTTTTAAAACGGGCCCAACGAGTCGTCCAGACATTTTTCCCGCGACATTTAACGTTCCAAAAACTCGACGACAGCGAACCTGCTAATCCTAATTTTCCGCCATCTCAATCTGGCAAAAGGGGGGGAAAGTGGCATTTTTGCGACTGCTCTGTCTTTCCATTAAAAATGAAAGATAAAAACCGAAGAAATAAACAATAAATGTTAAAAAATAACCCATGGCCCCGAAAGGAACGACAGAGAAATTGGAACGACGCTCATTAATTAACTCCAATCAAAAACTGTTTAAACTATTTTAAATACTCGGGAGTTAAAATCTCTTGCAGCAAAGAAGGCGTAAACTTCATCCATCAAGGGTGATGTTGTTTTTGAGATGGGCGAATTTTCGTCAGATTTTAAAAGCGGAAGTTTTGGTTTGCTGTTATGTCCCAGCCTTTGCTGCTGTGCCCCAGCCAGCCCGTAAGTGCTCGTAGTCATTAAGCGGGGGCCCAATTTAACGGGGCCTCATAAGATGACAGTGGGAGGGTGGCTGAGGATGTAGGTTCCGTAAAGAGGTAAGAGAGTAATTAATTGGCAGGGTGACATACGAGCGCTTGAAGATGCAGTCATTTTCCTGACTTCTTTCCAAAGGCTGGGCATGTATTTTAAGACAACGTTTCACTTATCCTGCCGCGGATTTTAAAGCTTTAAAAGTTTCGGAATAGCATATTCAAAACACACAAAAGTGAGCGGCATAAAAGTTCCGTTTTAATATGTCTAATGGTTGAAAGCTTATTTAGATCTTATTCGCTCTAAATTGTGAGGCTCAAAAATTATTCTAAATGAATAGCGTAGTTTAGGCCATGGCTTGGGAGTTTTAACTACATTCAGTCCAAAGTAAAAACTACATATTTACTGCATAATTTAAAGACTTCGTGAGCTACTTTGCGGTAATTTCTTTTATGATAATAACATTTTCAATATATTTTAAAACTGAAAAAAAATGCTATCTACTTGTGAAATATTTAGAACATTTATGCATTTAATGAAACAGGGAAAATTTAAATTACTTTTAAGTTTTGAGAAATGATTTTAAAAACTACATATAAAGTAAAAACTACATATTTACTTCGTAATTTAAAGACTTCGTGAGCTACTGTGCGGTAATTTCTTTTATGATAATAACATTTTCAATATATTTTAAAACTGAAAAAAATGCTATCTACTTGTGAAATATTTAGAACATTTATGCATTTAATGAAACAGGGGAAAATTTAAATTACTTTTAAGTTTTGAGAAATGATTTTAAAAACTACATATAAAGTAAAAACTACATATTTACTTCGTAATTTAAAGACTTCGTGAGCTACTGTGCGGTAAATCTTATGATAATGGTACTTTTCAATGGTATATTTTAAAACTGAAAAAATACATGCTATCTTGAAATATTTAGAACATTTATGCATTTAATGAAACAGGGAAATTTTAAATTACTTTAAGTTTTGAGAAATGATTTTATTTATATTCTCCATGTAACTGATGGTAATATTTTTTAGCACGAATATACAATAAACTGGGCGAGTTATATAGTTATTGAAATCACTTTATCTTCAAGAAAAATCTCAATATATATGTATATATATATATATTAATGAATGATTTATTTGGTGGACATGAAGTCTCTGCAGTTTCTTTGAAAACAAAAATTAAATTTAGATTTGAAAATAATCTGATCTCTTAACTATTTTTGTAATTTTTTTAAAAATCTACTGTAAAAAAAAAACGTTGCTCAAAACGGTCGTTGGTTTTCAGCGATAAGATCGGTAGTGATTAACTTATCTATACTATATATTTGATTTCAATTAATCATTCCGTTTTGATGTTAGATTTGGAAACGAAGCACCTTTTAGCGTCTGCCAGTTTCGAGTTGCGCGGCAAATTTTAACAACTAGTTTTTAATTATCTTCTCTACTAAATATCCAATAAATTATGTGGTAAACCAAATTTACTTCTAGGATGATACTATCAAACTTTTGAAAAGGTAATGAAAAATTTCTTGTCAGATATCATTTAATTGACATAATTAACTTGACTCATTATATAAATGTCATACTTGAGAAAAAATTTTGTCTTTTTAGAACTTCTATGCCGAGTGGCTTGCTGAAAAAAGTCTGTCATTCAGGTCTCCCCATTCCATTCCTTCCAATGAAATAATATTTTTCTTACTTTCTAAAAAATCTATTTTATGTGTTTTTAAATTAATCAGTTGTACTTTTTTGTTGATGCAATCACTTGATGCTGCTATTGCGTTGCGCGCGCAAAAAGGTGTATTGTTATCAGTTATTGCTTAAATTTTGTTTCATACTTTCTTTTTCTTTTCAACTTTTTATTTTGTTTTTCTATTATTAGTTTCTATATTCTTATTAGAAATAGCGCTATTTGGATGTCATATTCTATATAATACAGAGAGTTTTAATTAATTTTGACTAATTTAATTTATATTTAATATCTGTTAAATTTGTTAATTATAACATTATAATATTTATGAATTTTTTTAAGTGAGAAAAAGAGGTGTCATATACTTTCTTTTATATTCCTTTTATTGTAAATGCTTTTCCTCAGATCTCTTATAGTTTGAGTTTGATAAGCATAAATCTCTGCCTTCTCTTTAAAACAATGGAAAAGCAAATAGTTATAAAAGATTTTCTTTATTTCGAAGAGAAATATTCTATACAAGCTTTCATAGTTTGATTTTAATGCTTCCTTTTCGGACAGTGAAGTCTTACTTTTCCTTAAGCCGATTAAATTTATCATATGTCAAATTTTAACGCTTTATTTTCAATAAAGTGGGAATTACTTAAAATTTTTTTAATGCTTCTGAATATGTTAGAGAGTTGTATTATCTTTTTTTTTTCAATTAAGTTTAAATGAGGTGGTATAGCAAACAAAACACGTGTTACAAATTTCTTTCCTTAAACAGCTAAAAATTTTTTTTGAAACACGGCTTTAAAAGTATTTAATTTTACCTTAATAAATAGTGTTTTGATACCAGTTTTGCGCATTTGTGTGTGAGTAAAGGTTCTAAGATTACTTTTCATTATCATTATAGAATCTATCTATTCGTTTAGGAAATATTTGGAAACGTCCAGTTCATTCTTTATATTGTAGTCAGCCAGATTATCCTTACTTATTGAGGATCCTTGCTTCAAGTTTATGATCCTTGCTTCAAGTTTCAGATGATCCTTGATTCAAGTTTTCAGATGATCCTGATTCAAGAGATGATCCTTTGATCAAGTTTGGGATGATCCTTGATTCAAGTTTTCAGATGATCCTTGATTCAAGTTTTCAGATGCCTGTTTCAAGTCTTGACAGATCCTGTTTTCAAGTTTCAGATGATCCTTGCTTCCAAGTTTTCAGATGATCTTCAAGTTTTCATTGTGATGATCCTTTGCTTTCAAGTTTGTAGATGATCCTTGCTTCCAAGTTTTCAGATGATCCTGCTTCAAGTTTTACGATCCTTGCTTCAAGTTTTCAGGATGATCCTGTTTCAAGTTTTCAGATGATCCTTGCTTCAAGTTTTCAGATGATCCTTGATTCAAGTTTTCAGATGATCCTTGATTCAAGTTTTCAGATGATCCTTGATTCAAGTTTTCAGATGATCCTTGATTCAAGTTTTCAGATGATCCTTGATTCAAGTTTTCAGATGATCCTTGATTCAAGTTTCCAGATGATCCTTGATTTATATTTTGTTAGAGACCTCAATGGTCTGGTCATAGAGTTGCCTTTAATTAAAATAACTGCCACATTCATTTTATGTAGAAGTTTGGAATGTAGTTTGCTATCATGTTTGTCGTCTTGCCATTTGTTCACCGTAGTTACAGCATTCTTCACCAACTTCGCTTAGCTTCAAATAGATGCTTTTAATTCAACAAATCAATAAATCTGATTTTTCCAGCTGCATTTTATATGTATTTATAATTAATTAATTTGCTTATATAAATATTATTTTAAATATTGATTAATGTATATTCGTTCTCTGCCGATTATGTAGTTACACCTTATTTCTAGCTTTAGCGCAAATTTAATAGTATCCTTCACGCATTTTCAAATGTTTATACTTTGTGCAGCAGTAGATGTAAAATATTCTTTCTGCTGTATTATTTTATATGCAGATCGTTCGTTCAAATCTTGCAGTTTGTATGCTAAAGATCGACATAATTTCCCTTTTTACATAAAGAAAATATTTTCTCTTCCCTCTCGTTCTAATTTGCAAAAACTATAAATTGCGTTGAAACTGTTTTATTTCATTTTTCATGTTCGGAATTTCAAACTTTATGCTCTCCAAATTTCACCTTTCTGTTTAAGACGACTTTACTGCTTCCGTTCGAATCAATAAGTTCTCGAAATGCGACACTGTATTGGTATTTTATTGTAACGTAAAGAGAACAAACTGTAGTGGAAAAAATAATCTTGAAGGAAAATTATTCGGATGAAGTTTTTCATTGTGAAAAATATTTCAGATATTTTCAGGAAATATGTTTATGAATTGCCCGGAGTGCTTTTTTACCCCCTCATAATATCATTTTTATATTTTGATGAGCATTTCAGAAAGCAGAATTGGACAGTTAAGTTCGTACAGATTTAAAACTGCTTTGTTGAAAAGCAGTTTTGATGATTTTGTGTGTGTGTGTGTGACTTTCGTTTAAATTTTCTGTTAAAATTTTGAAATTGGTCAAGAATTCATTTCAAAGGAATATAAAATTAAGTTTTGATAAATGTTTTTACACAAATAGGTAGGTACGAAATAACCTATTTTCGAAATGCAAATTTGAAAATTAAAATGCAGTTTGTTCATACGATAGGTACTTTAAAATTGCTATAATTGTGATAATAAATGTAATTGAAATAAAATAAATTTTAAATGCTTTCGTAAACTTCGTATAAAACCAATGTAAAGGCTAAAAACGACTTAAAGTTCATAAATATCATAAACTGGTCGTCATCCAAAGAATTTGGAACTTAACCCCTTAACCTACAACAACGTGTCCGACACGTGCATCGAATTACAGAATTTTTGCTATTTAAATCTGTAAGTCATCGTAACAATTAATTTTAAATACGAAAATCGCTTGGACACGCTTAAATGTCTCAAGTATGCTTTACCATCTTAAATAGATTGAAATATTAAAAAAATTCCCAAATGGTGGTGTCATCTAATTATGAGATTAAATAAATTCGTAGGGGCATGGGGTTAAAAGAGTTTTCGCAGAATAATTCGTTGTGTTTTATCCCTGTAGTAACGTAAGCGTTTATTGTATTTTAAGTAATAAATATTTCATGTTAAGTATTTCGTGTAAAAGGGAAGCGAAAAAACTCAAAGCGAGATCATCTTAAATAGATTTAAAAAAGTAATAAGTATCCCAAATAGGTGCTGTCATCTAATTAGGAGGTTAAATAAATTCGTAGGGCATGGGGTTAAAAGAGTTTTCGCAGAATAATTCCTTATGTTCTATCCCTGTAGTAACGTAGGCTTTTATTGTATTTTAAGTAATAAGTATTGCATGTTAAATAGTTATTGTAAAGGGAAGTGGAAAAACGCGAACCGAGATCAATCAGTGACAGCACATAGAATATCGTCGCTGTTGTATCAAAATGTCTTATGTCAAAACACACACAAAGGAAAACCTACGAGGTTTGGATTAACAGCTAGAACCACTAGCGACATATGGCATTTTGTGACAACATACAACAATTACTGTTCAGCAACGGATCCCGTGACTACCACTTTTAGACGATTTTACACCGGAAAGGGGTGTCAGGCAATGAGTCACATGAGCGCATTTCCGGAGTTCTTTGTTAGATCACGCTCAGTAAAATGTAAACATCACCCTTCCATTCTTCACTTTCCTCCTATTTTGATGAAAATAACTGCCCGGCGCATGCGCAAAAGCGCGAAGGGTTTCCGAATCCGTTGCTATGTAATACATACCGCATAAAACAAATTGTGTGCAGATGCAGCTAACCCATACAAGTGTTTTCAACCCATACAACAACTCAACCTGAAAGGCTCATTTAATCAAATTTTACTTAATACAAATCATCAATCGTTCTTCTTTTCCCATCGTCCCAGTGGACTATGGATAACCCAAATAATAGCAGGTCTTGCCCTGAGTGCTCCTATAAAATATCTACCCTTCCCACATGGAATCTTTTTTCCATATCTGGCTTTCATGTCTTTAAGAGCAGCCTTTATTTACTGCTCTAACTATGGATCTCGCAGCCGGATCATCGCGCATCTAATAGACACCTCCCATCCATTCAAGCACCGGTCACTTCATAAAAATCAGATAGCGACACGCGCCCCGAACGTGCTGCAATGCCCCCAAGATTAAAGAGCCCTGATTTATTCCTCATGCTAAGGGGAAGACAATTGTTTGGGGTTCGCTAACAGTCTCTCTTCAATTAGCTCTTGACTTTCGCCAGCACCCTAGGGATACGTCTTGGACCGGCCCTCACGTACAACAGGCCATCTAACTAATTCCTTTCCGATATCAACACTGGCGGCTATTGCCACGCCATGCAAGGGGCTGGGACACCTGGGACAAGATGAGGGTGGTTAAAGGGGAGAGAGATGCTGGTGGGTCGGTGGCTTGGCTGAAATTCCTGATGTATCGGTCGCGATCGAAGTAGAAACGTCCATTGTTTGGTGCTTTGCAATTAAAGATTTGTGTAACTCTTGCACCTGTGTAACTCTTCAGGTGCGACGAATGTCGTAGATTTTATGGATTTTGCATGAAATTGAGATTTTATAGGATAAACTATGCATGCTATGAATTTCTAAACTTATACAGTATCTTGTTGTGGAAAAAATAGGAATTCTTCGCGATTTTTCATCCACTGAAACATTAAATGTTTAAGCAACTGACAAACGGTCTGAAAAAAGCTGAGAACGAATATGTCTCCAAATTATCTGCTATGTAAAAAGTAAAATTCTGTGTTTGGTGGAGGTACTGATTACTCTTGGTCTAGCGCATCTAGCCAAGTTCATCCATTGAAGACTCATGACCAAGGGGAAGTTTGACGTTTACTGTTGATCAACCTACTTTGGATCACCTGAGGTAGAAGTCTGACTGAGCTCCATCTATATGGGAAGGTTGCTTTCCTGTTGGACTTTCAAGAGAAACTGGCTTGCAGTTGTATTTCGCTTAGATGATAACCTCTATCATCCAGCCAGACCGCAGCGCACAGTTAGTTGCCAAAGCCCACATCGCTGTACCAGGTTTTGAATAAGGTCGTAGCTAGAGGATAGAACCTATAACCTTCTTCCTCCGAATGATGTTCCTCAGCCATACCGTGTCATAATCCATTAGGCCACTATTGAGCTGGTTGTAACTGGTCTTACTAAACAAAGTTAGAATTTTAAACAAAGTTTAGAATTCGTTCTTTTGCTTCGTTTAAGTAAAATTTCCACATTCCTTTGAATCAATATTTCTTATTTAAATCTAAGCTATCTATAATCTAAGCTAAAAAACCGTTGTATCGCATAATACAAATTTATTGAAGTGTAACTTCTTTGTCTTTACATACGTGTATCTCTTCGCTTCAGTTGGTGGAAATTGATATACTCTAAAGTCAAAGGATCTGTGTCACGTTCTTATTTTCACGTTGGATATTAATTCAGGTTAGGTTAGATTTGCTAGAATTTTTCGAAGCTGATTCAGTAAATATTGATGACCAAGTTCACAATATTTATTTCCATAAATTTATTCGCACTCGAGATTTTGACGAATTTTGGACCTCTCTGAGTCCGACTGAAACCATTTTCAGAATTGCATATGTTTGTCTGACCATTCTTGATTTTTGAGTAATGATTTCATGGCAATATTGAACAAATGGTAAAACTACAGAATTGTTCCACCTACCGCCTCGTTACATTTTCTTGTCATTTCTGTATATATTTAGACGGAGCAGACATCCATTGTCTTCAGAACTTGAATGTTAAGTAAAATGATTCATATATATTGTGGTTATAGTATAGTATTATAAGAAATAAGTTTATTGCTCTTGCTTCTGAGTGATTAAATTTCTTATAACTAGCAAGTAGAAATGAGGCGATATCAGAACAACATATCTATGATGATTATCCCTTGTGAGTTTATTGAATTGTTGGCTAAAATACAAGATGCCTACAAAGTTTTTTTACTATTTCAAAAAGCTATTAAAGAGGCGGTAATGAGTTATGTTAATCAAATTTGTCCCATGAACTCAGTCATTATAAGGTTAATCAATATAATGATCAATTATATCAATTATAATGATCACATAGCATTTGTGTATTTCAGGCACCCTGTTGGTGAACGAGAGGCTGTTGAAAAAAAATATCTTAAAAAAGGAGCTGCTCCTCTAGAAAAGGCGCAATATGGATCGTAGGATTTGTATCTTTCTGTGAGGTTATGTTAAAGATGTCGTGTATCGGGAAAAAAATGACGGGAGGCTATCTTTCTGAAACAGCCGCTGATGTTAAAGGCGTAGGACTACTTTACTCGCTTGATTCTTTTCCGATTTTAAATTTTTTTTGTAACTTCTGTTGTTACCCTTTATCTCTAAATTAAGATATTAGTTATGTTTCTAGCATGTGTAGTTACCGAAATATAGAGGATTTCCCATACAACGTTTTTTGTGGCGTTTTGGCGTGTGAATCAAATTCCCTCCTGAGATCCCGATGGGAGGAACGTAGTCCCACGTTAAAAAATACAGTGTGTTAATGATGGTAAGCAAAAGACGATTTAAAATTTTAACTGAAAGCATTGCTTAGAAATTTTATTTCATTTGACGTTCATGGTGGCGCTATACTGAGAACATGGTAAGAAAACAGTGGCGTAGCTGCAACTTTGTTCGGCGAACTTTCAGTATGCCGCCCTTTCTTTACAAGTTACATAAATCTCAAAATAATAATAATAATAATAAATTCCAGGGGAAAATTCATTTAATAACTCAATTCGTTGTTTGGCGCCCTTGGCCTCTACAAATACGTTTCGAAATCGCGCGTCAACCACCAGACTTTCCTTCACATACCGCCAATTTAACGAAATAAGGCGAAAAATACGAATTAATTACATTAAATATTTTTTATGTGCAAAATGAATTATGAATGATTATTGAACTAGTTCCGATGCTCTTCTTATTTATAAAATTGTTTTCCTGCATGTCTGATTTTGCCGCCCCTTTCGAAGTGCCGCCCATCCCCCTATAGATACGTCACTGCAAGAAAACGAGCGTCTTGATTTGCTTCGTGCTACTAATGGTGCTCATATAGAGGTGTTTTAAGTGAAGACAAGAAAAAAATCCTCATTTTGTAACAATTATTACAGATTTGTCTATTCATCTGTTTTCATCATAAAATTGAAATTATAAAGAGGCATCGTGGACTATTCTGTATGGTTCCTATTTTATTTAAGGAACTGTTTCTTTTATTGTTTAAGAAAATATGTGCTGCATGTTTTAAATTTCAACACCATTTAAGAATAGTTTTCTAGATTTGTTAGAACTTTTGCTTCGATGTCAATGCTGGTTAGGATCCCTACACTTTATGTTAATCAAAGAGGAGAGAGGAGATATTATATTGTCTTCTTTTATGGTGGCATTTTGTTAGTTATGCTCCTTTCATACGAAAAGTAATGATATCATTTTGTTGTTGACCACATACGGTACAAGTGTTTTATTTTCCGTAGAAAGAATGCAACTTCTGACTTACTACTTTGGCGTGATCAGAACTCAGCAACTGAATTCACAGTATCTTTTAAGTGGGAAAATGGCTTGGAAATATCATCTAAACTATGATTTTGACCCATAAATTGTGGTTAAAACCGTACTCGCTTGCGAAAAAGGTTTGTGTGTTCCTGTCCAGAATGTTTCTAAAATAGAACACTTAAGTACTGCTAGATAATAATCAATTTCTGTGGTTGCTTTTCGAACAGAGTTCTGTTTGTTGCTGTGGCACTGAATTGCAGTTGCTTGGGGATCGGTGTTTCTCAACATGATATTACAAGGCGAGACGCTGTCTTGAAAGTTCTGAAATATTGGATCCGCAAAAATGTCTCCTCAGTTTAGAAACGTGATGACGCAAGATGCTCTTTCTGGAGACAGTATAATGATTCTGATATAAAGGTATTTTTATGTTAGTTTTTTTCATCAAAAATAGAACTCTCATGATATCCATCACGTAGTTTTAAATGGTTAACTTTCCTTTTCTTATGAATCAGGCGACGCCCTTATTTGTTGTTAATTTCTACATTGGTAATCTTTCGCGTTGTAGTAACATAGGGAATAAGTTATAATTCAATTTGTAGTCTCCCATATTTTTAAAGCTTTTTGCAGAACTTAATAAACCTTTGATTGGATGTCAGAATGCCTAATCAATTACAAAATGTTATTGATTTGAAAGAACGATAACAGAAGAATCAATAGGTAACAAAGATCTTTAATAAATAAATTCTTAATTCTTCTCATTTTCGAATGATTATAATATCCAAATGCCAATAAACTTTGAGAATCGTAAAAATATAACCTGTATAAAATATTAAATAAAGATTGGATTTTCAAGGCAGGGATAGCCAAAGGCAGCTTTTTATTACTTTACATATTTTCTGTAATGTAACAAGTAATGACAGGATGTGAAACCGATATCAGAATGACTAATCAGTTACAAAATGTTATTGATTTGAAAGGACGGTAACAGAAGATTCAATTGGCAACAAAGATCTTTAATAAATAAATTCTTAATTCATCTCATTTTCGAATGATTATAATATGCAAATGCCAATAAACTTTGAGAATCGTAAAAATATAACCTGTATGAAATATTAAATAAAGATTGAATTTTCAAGGCGGGGATAGCCAAAGGTAGCTTATTATTACTTTACATATTTTTCCGTAATGTAACAAGTAATGACAGGATGTGAAACCGCAAATGTGTTAAACACATATAGATAAAATAGAATTTATTGGATTTATCGGCGTTTTACTCCTCAGTTGTGCTTTTTTCTGTTGTTGTTGTTGCAAAAAAATTTTCTGATCGCAAGCCGAGTCCCGAGTTGGAAAAAGTTTTAAGAAGGTTGCAGACAAATATCCAAATGTGCCTTCACTCGGTTTTGCCAAAGTGTCCAGGGGGGAAAAAAAATCCACTCTACGCTGTGGTGTGCAGGGAAGGATTGTGGAAAATCCCTCTTCCGGCGCCGAAACCGGAGTGGCGTAAGTGTAAGTATGGCATCAGCGCGAAGGTAGGTGCGAGGCAGCAGAATTAGCCATAACAACGTTAACGCTCCTGGAGATGACATCACCTTGCACGTCGCACCTGCCTCCCGTTTCCATGGAGATCTTCTTCAACTCGATTCCCGATGCCCGAAGGTAGGGCTTCCCTTTTCCTGTTGCTTTGCTCTACAAACGATTTCAATAGCTTTCTCGGACAGGTAGACAAAGTCCTTGGGCCGATTCGAATTCTGGGATGGATCGAAGGCAGGATGGGAACAAATTGGCTTTTTATTTCATTGTATTGACGATATTTTTGGACGGGAAGACAAAATGTTAGGCTAGTGGTTTTCAGTCTTTTATGTTTCATATACTCCATGTGAATCTAGAAGTAACTGTTGGTCCCCTTTTCTAGGTAGCGATGAAGGAATGAAAAATAGGCTGATCTGTATGTCTAAAAAAACGTGTTGTATTGTGTATACTTAAATATGAAATATTATCAGCAATGAGAAGAATTTAAAGATAGACGAGCTGTAGAAAATGTTTAATTACTACCAAATCTAATCACTTTTAAGCTTTCTGCAGTTTCTTTTCAAGGTATTGTCCAAATGTCACCACGAATTCTTCTTGTTTTGCTTGATTTATCTTTCGCTTTCAAGTCACACGTGATCTGCGGCGGTGACTTCTTAACTTTGACCCAAAGAAAGGATGTGAATTCGAAGATGAGATTTTTGTTTCTTATGACAATAATGTTAAAGATTTTCTGCATTCCAGCGTGAAGTTAGATTTCAAATTAACTGTGTTTTAAGAAGACTATAAGCAACCGAAAGTTTTTTATCATATTAGTTTTGTACTTTTACACAAGTAAACATGTCTTTTAACTAATTGTATGCTGAGCATTTTAACAAGGGCCGAAAGAAATACTTAACGCGTTTTAGAATTTTTCTTCTGGATTTCAATAGCTTTCGGATCTATCGACAGATCTGAAACTTAACCTTTAAGAAATTTCGCGAGTATTCGAAGGGAAAGCACTGGAATTTTGGTGTCTATTGGCATTTTGATTTTTTTTTATTGGCAGTCTAATATTTTTGGACGAGTGGATAGAAAATGGATTAATTTAACATTAGGAATTCTATAATAGATCAAAATTTTTAAAAAGTATCAGTTTTGAGTTCTGTATCAAGTTTTTGACACTTTCGATTATCGAATTTTCGATTTCGATTATTTCGATCGCTTCGCATTATCGATGATGCTGAATGATCTAGAACCAAATGTTTCGATTAATTTTATAAATGACTTAGAGAAGTTTTATTTTTGCCAGATGTTATTACAAATTAGCTGAATCTCCTTTAATTTTTAAAAATTTCTTTTTTTTAAAATTAAAAATGAAAATTTTTTACAATGCATCAAATGTTTAATGTCGTTGTTTTGTGGGTTATTTAATGCATTATCTGTATGCATTTCGGTTTTTTCTTAAACATCTAAAAAATAATCACATCATCTGTTAAATCGCTTGAGCCATAATACTACAAATTGAGATGTAGTTCGATAAATGAATATAAAGTAAGAGCGTAAATTCATTTTTTGTCACTGTTTTACATCTTATGATGCTCATTGCGTTAATTGGCTCTGAGTATATAGGATTTTTCATTTTTTCTGATCTCTGGAAGAAGCTTTTTAAGTATAATTTCTTAGCTTTTTGACTATATGAATGAATTCCAAGTTGCTTCATTAAAATTGTTATATTTTCCAAAACATTTATTCTTAATATTTTTTTATGAGATATTTTTTCACCTGCATATTTAACTGCTCATTTTAAAATATATTTTGATTTCAAATACCTTGAAATGAAAGGCGTTGAGTTTTTAAAGTAAATTTTAGTGTACTAAAATGTTTAAGAAAATGAGATTATTTTGAAAATTTCAAATCACTTTAGCGATAAATCATGGAGTTAATTATTATATAAAAGATCTCAACTGCTACTTTTACCATGGAACCGAAATGATCTTGTTGTGACTTGAGAATTATTATTACCCTTAAAGTTAGCATTAATTGTCCATCTATGGTAACAATTATAGATGTTAAAGAAAAAGGTTTGTTGCATAAGAACACTTTTGCCATGATGGTTATACCGCAAGGTATACGATGTAATGCAGAAAGCAATATTTGATTAAGTAAATATAGTGGTCCTTTTGAAAATCAAAAGGTAAGCTAAAATTTGGTAGAAAAAATGGCTTAATTGATTTGCATTTCTACGTAATCGTATAAAGAAAAAAATAAATCGTAAAATCGGAGAGTTCGAGAGCTGATTATGTTATTTTCGAAAAAGTTAAATCGATGTGATTCTAAAATTAGCCATGGTTAAAAGTTCTTTAATGTATATGTCAGATTATGGTTTTATTTCAAAATTTTCAGTTTACGCAATCGCAAAATTTCTTAAATAAATATAGTGATCTCTATAAGCCCAATGTAAGGCATAAATTGCATTTTACAATATACAAACATTCTACTAATCACCATTGTAGAATATATTTTAGTTATAAAAGCTCTCTCATATCGGAATTGGATCTATTTTATTTATTTGAAAATCATAATTTTATTTGAATTTTCTTTAGGAAACAAGTACAAGTGAAATAATTTAACAAGAGATATTAAAAATTAAATTTTGCATTAAACAGAATGGAGCAACTTCCAATAAAATACAAAAGAAAGGTATTTAATTACAAAAAAGAAGATACAGAAGAAGTAAACAATAGTGATAACAATATACCTTTTGCTCGCAACGAGCAGAATCCAGTGATTGCATCAGCAATATTGTCTATAATCTATTACGATAGAATCAAACTACAAAAATCATGCTTCAATAAAAAATATAATACATTAAGATTAAACAAATAAAATGGAAGGGAACTCGAATGGCGAACTTTTTCAAAGTGCCGCTCGCCATCGGAGTTCCATTGTGGATAAATTTTCTGTCAAGCGAATGACTACATAGTCAAATAATATTCCCTCTGTGGCCTGAATTTATCCAATAATTGTGAAACTTATAAGTAGCATCTTTTCCTTCCAAATCCCACTGATAACAATATCACAAAAGCTGTGCTGCTTCGCATCACAGATCTTTTCCATTTACTGTAATTGTATTATTTCAAAAAGTTGCTCCCCTAAATTTGTTTCTCTCGTTACAGTTGTCTCTGTATTTCTTTTTTAACCATCTCCAATACTGTATCATACAAGAAAATGCTACTCATAACAGTTAATAAAGGAATTTTTCTCTTCTAAATCCAGAAACTATAACAGTAATCATTTAATAGCTTTTTCTGTTCTTAGTCAAATAACCACTAAAAATTGTTTGATTGAGGAGGATAAGTAACAACGTAACGTACTAACATAACGTAACGTAACAATGATGAGGAGGTGCAAGATTCTCATAATCTCATAACTCGGTAAGTTTTTCATTCGCTTCCCATTGGATTTTTCTGGTTTTATTCTGGATTTGTAGTCTCAAAGTGATCACTACATTTGAGTCTTTTCATGTGCAATTTAAAACTTAATGACATTTATTAGTTCATTTCAGTTCTTACACTAGCACTTCTTAAGATATAAGTATTTTTTTAGAACTGCCAAATATCCTATAAGTATAAAGATTCAGAAAGTCCGTATATGACGATGAATAAAATTAAACTCATTTGGGAAAATATGTCATCAGTTCATGATCGGTTAAATTTGCATGATTTTTGAACATTGATTTTTAAAGTAATTGTAGATAGTTCTTCAAAATATGCTTGTTTAGATTGGAATGTTACGAATATATCACAAAAAGTTCAGCGATAAAATCGAAGTTTTCTAATATGGCAATATTAAAACTGGTTTCAATTTTTTTGAGAAAGGGCAGTGATACAAAATCGGAATAATTTAAAGTAGCAATAACAAAATCGGTTTCCTATTTTCCTAAGAAAATAGAGCAGTAAAAAAGCTAGCAGTGTTAAAATAATCGGAATATCTTTATATGGCAATGCAAAAATCAGCTTTCATTTTTCTAATAAATGACACTGGTTTTGAAAGTTATATCTGTAGTACAAATATGTTTATATATCTTCAGGTTGTTTAATCTCCATGAATTGGTTTCGACAAGGCAAATAATTTACTTCGGCTTTCTCAGTATATATGTTTCATCTTATTTTGAGCTTGTATCTATTTTATGTATTTTAAAAGCAAATACTCGCTTATCTTTATTGCAACAAGTTCCGAACATTTCGTGAAAAATATTCTGTTAAATATTACTTTCGCAAAAATAATGTCATATGAATTTTTAATAATGTTTAATCTAAATCTTAGAAATCTGAATTAAGTAAGTAAAATTTTTAAGTTCATTAAAATTCGATGTATTTACTTGAGCTATTTTTGTTATTTAGGTAGAGAGCAGAAGGTTTTTGTTGGAATTAATAAAACTGTTAGAATTGTCACTTTAAATGTTTTTGAAGAGCGAATACAGAACTCCTCTGGTTTAAAAAAAAAATCGCAAGGATTACCTTTAGCTGATTCTGCTATTCCTGAATTGTCATTTACCTTGACTTTCTTAATACGTGGACAGAATATCATTAAATTTCTGTGTTGTTTTGCTGTGTTTCGTTATTTCATTTTAAAATATATTTCGTCAATTAAAAAGAATGGGCACGAATTCCCCAAATAACTGATAATACCATTAAGCTATATTACAAGGGAGCATTTTATTGGTCGAGTGAAGCTAGGTTATGTTTAAATTCGCATTTTGTCTGTTTTTCTGTAAATTTGTTTGTTACGCAGTCATGACCAAATTGTTCGATTTCGGGTTCAGGATGGTGGTCGTTTTAATGATTTCGTTTCATGTAATGTTCAGCCTTCTTCGACGATTCTGGACAAACGGAACTCCATTCATAAGGCCGCTAATAGCAAATGACATTTAATTATTACTTTGCTAATACTGGTAAAAGTAGACATTTAATTGTAATTTTGCAAATACTGATAAAAGCAGAGTTGTTTAAATAATTGGCATTGGGAAAAAAAAAAAAATGGCAAAACCTTTAAAGACTGCTATGAAGGCGAGGTCTTAGATTTTTGTTGTTGTTGAACTCGTACGTTCATAGAACTTCTAGTATAAATGGTATTTTCTTAAAGCATTATCTTGTAAATACTGCAACATTTAAAAAAATTAACCAAATCCCCTTTCCCATTTTAATATTATGCGGTTGTTTGTTTCATCATAAATTTGATTAGTTAAGTTTTCTACCTGTTAATTCATCTATACACGTGCGTGTTTCGTAACTCTTTACAGTTCACTACATGTATCGTTTCGAAAATTATTAATTTCAAAAATGAGTATTAGACATGTAGGTAGTCATAAATTTGTAAAGAAAAAAAATTAAGCATTTTTTATTTTGAAGAAATTTGTGGTTTCACGGTGAAACCACTGAACGGTAACGGGCTATTTTCCCTCCCAACAACTTATAATCGAAATAATAAAAAATAATAAATTTAAATACATTTAAATTATGTATTTAATTTATGAGTATACGTGAGTATTCGCGATGCTCAAAATTCATAAAATTCAATATTATTTTCGAAGAATCAATTTGAAAAAATATCAATTTCTGCTGTTTCTTTTAGAGATTGAAAGCAATTCAGCTCTTGCAATGCCGATATCTTTGTGAATACTAATTGTATTGAACTGGAATTTTTATATAAGTTGGCCTATATATATATGGCTCTTAAGTTGTGAAAGAAAAATTACGCTACGTTTCGCCCATGCGCAGTAAAAAAAAATGTTAAATGTGTGGTTTCACTGCGAAACCAGTGAACATTAAAGGGTTAGTGCGAATACGTTTCGTTGGCAACTTTCTTCTTAAAATTAGTTAAAATGCATCTCATGATTAAGTAGCCCTTATAAGTAGTGACGTTATTGATTATTCTTTCTTCAGTTTTCGATTCAAAAACCGTTAGCAATTAAAAGCCCGATTTTTTCAAAAATTGATTTTTAAATGTTTTCTGGCTTCCATTTCTTGAATAAAACGTGGGAAAAAACACTTTTAAAAATCCTATTTTGTTTAAGTATCGTTTATGGCTAAAAAACAGTTTGTACCAATTGACAACACTGGGCTTTATTTCAGAAAAAAAGTTCATTGAGAAAATTCTATAATGTCAAACACAGATGAATTTTAATAAATAACTAGCTGCATAGCCCGGCGTTGCACGGGCAATCTTGAATAATGGGATATTCCCGGGCGGAGAGAAGTGAGATCATGTGAGGCCTTGGGATCCATATTTTCATATGCCCGGCTCCGTTTTTTTTTCAACAAATATTGTCAATTACTTTCCCCAACAAATGTAAATATTCTTTCAAATCTAGTCTTTTTATTACTAATTTTCATATGCCCGCCTCCGGTTTATTTTTTTACGCATATTGTCGCTAACATAAACGTTACGTTTCCCCCAAAACGTAAAAAATCCTTTGAATCTATATTGTTTAATTAAAATTTTTAAATCCAACCTTTTAATTACCTTATAACCCAGAATTTCTCGGAATCCACATTTTTTCATATTCCCGCCTCTGTTTTTTTACCTACAAATATTGTCACTAAGCTTCCCCAACAAACGTAAATCTGTTTGGAATAATCTCTTGTTGGATTAAAACTTTCAGTTCTAGCCTTTTTACTACCTTACAGCAGTTTGGTTTGAATGAAAACGCGAGAAATCTTATGCTTATAAATTAAAACAGATTAGCATGATATTTGTTTTGCAAAAGAAAAAATAAAACGAATAATAATGAAAAAAACGGATAAAAATGAATAAATATTTTCCCCCAACAAACGAAAACGTTGCGAAACACCGTACGACAAAAAAAAGAAAGAAAAATGCAGGAAAACGATTTTTTTTTCAATTGTAAATTAATCCAAACGCAGAATAACACAGAAGCTCGCTAAAAAAAATACCAACTTCCGTTAAATAAATAAAAAAAATGCAACACCGGATGCGAAAAATAATAGTAGGGAAAAAAAAGAATACGCCGTGAATGAATTCACCATTCTGCCAATAGATGGCAGCACGTCAATTCATTCATTTTGACGTTTTTAATTAATATCTTTTTAACTAATTGTAATTTCGGAATTTAATTGGCCTAAATGGATTCCTTGGATTATTCCCCATCTTTTGGTACTTTCCGCGTGCTTCTCCGTTCAGCGGTTCGTGGGAAGATAGCCGGACATACATACATACATACATACGTTTGTTTACCTTCGAATTTTAATAGGATAGATAATACGGACAAGGAATTGCCTTCGTTATTGTAGAATAAAATATGGTATTCTCAAGCGAACAAAGCTTAAAAGATGCAGCCTCAAATGGAAAAACATCAATTTATTTTTATTTTTTCATCATCACTCAGGCTCTCATCTATATGTTGTAGATTGATTTAATAAAAATTTCAGTATGTATCCTATTGGCAACAACAGGCACTAGAGCTTCAGTCTTATTCTCAAGATTTTAGAAGACAAAATTGGGTATTTTGCTTAAAGGCAATACTGGGCCTTTAAGAGTTAAAACAAAATCAAACATATTCTAATTGAATCTTTATAGTTTAAAGTTTACAAATAATTTTAAGTAAAACTAATAAGGGTTCCATTTATTATTCTTTCAAGATTATTATAGCCACCATTTTTTATTCAAGCTGACGTTATGGCCTATATTTGACTGCATTTTAAGAATACGAACAATTACTATTCAGCAACGAATTCCGAAACTACCAACTTTTGGACGATTTTACACCGGAAAGGGGTGTCAGGCAATGAGAGAGAGTGTCGTATGAATGCATTTACAGACGTTTGTTAGATCACGCTCAGTAAAATGTAAACATCACCCTTCCATTCTTCACTTTCCCCCTATTTTGGTGAAAATAACTCCGCCCACCGCATGCGCAAAAGCGCGGAGGGTTTCCGAATCCGTTGCTGAACGATATTTTTGTGAAACTGTTTGTATATCATTTAGTAAAACGCTTGCGACAGTGAAAGTAGTTCTGAAAACGTGCGTAGGAACCACTGAAAACGTTTTGCTGAGTCACGAGACAAAACCTCTTTCATTCCAGAATGTACTCATTTTTTACCTTTGCTATCTGAATCTCTCGTTCTTTGTTTATGTGTTGCGGTTTGATAAGAATTCTCCTGCTTCAATCCTTTCAGCGCTTCACACTTTCTTAGCATAAACATACGTGCGTCATCAAGATATGTTTTATTTAAGAACATGGATTTTCGGCAGAAATGCTTGCTGTTTACCGCTCGGACTTTTTTCCTGTTGCGTTTCAAAGGCGGTGGCCAAAATTTTGTGGGCATTTTTTTAGAAAATTTCTTGCCTTGTAACTGCATTATTGCACCTTTGTAGGAGTTATTTGGCATTACGTGGAAATTTTTACATACCATTTTTGAAAAGAATTTCGCGAGTAATTGAGTGTAATATAGCAGAAGTACTTTCTTATCGCAAAAAGGGTGTATACTGTTTAGATGAACGTTGACAATGTTTAGTGTGTGTGGTTGGTGATAATGAAGTTGTTAGAGATGTATGCTTCCTCTTTTTCTACTTTATCTCAAATTATCCTCGATTCCAACCTGTAATCAGGAATTAGAAAAGGGGGGCGGAAGCAAAAGTCAATCAAGATTTGAGGGTTTGAAATCAATTGCTATCATGAATGAAACTCGGTAATTTCTGTGTAGCGAAAGTTTTCTTTTTCAAATCTTAAGTATGCTCGAAAATCCATGAGTGAAACAAAAATAAAATGTTCTATTCATAACGAAAAGTCTTTCTTTGATGTTATAGTGTGTGTTTATGGTAACCATAAAAATTGTAATGACATTCATTTTTTAACTTTTAAAAATTGCTAATGGATGCACAAGAGAAAGAAATAAGGTCGGTCATTAGGGAGAGATATTTAAATATGCTCAATTAAAATTATAATTACAAATATAGGAGAAAATATTTCATGATGAATAGTATAAATTTTGTATTTTAAATTATACTCATATGCAGTATTTTAAATAGTATTCAAATTATCTTAATTGCGATGTCAGAAATAAAAATTATGGTCGTTCCGATGGGAAATGCTGTATTTAAAAGCTTTCCTGAAAACATTTTCAGAGCCAGCCAAGTGTTTTTATCATAATTTTAACAAGCATCATTGAAAATATTGTAAATACCTTTATTTTTACATTGAAATTTTACTGCTTATTTGCAAAATATTGAAGAGGTTACATTTGGACTCATCGTTACAAATGCTGTGTGCTAGCTCTACAAGCACGTAGAATTTGTCATCAGAATCTATATCTGTACATCAGAAACCAATTATCTTAAGTTCAGTTATGCTGATTTTGATCTTTTTATCGTATTTGCATTATCTCGACAGCATTTTCGGAAGGGTAAAGCGTCGTAAGAAAATAACATCTCTCAAAAACTAAAACACAGCGTGCCATACATAGTTCCTTGGAACTTTTTTTGACTCTCCTGTAAAATGTTCAAATTGCTACTTAGGATAGTTTTTCTCTGATGTACAGGTACATAATCGTATTAGTTAAAATTTATGTTATGTTTTGCCAAAGCGTGGCGTAGTAGTAATGAACATTTAAATAATCGGAGGAGCTTGGCTCGAATACAAACCAGCGGGAGTTTGTCTTCCCTAAACTTTCTCGTATACTCCTAACACATGTAGAGAAAAAAATAAGCTAAAAGGCAGTAAAACGAACAAGAACCCCTAACGCAGTGGAGAAAAAAAAATACCGAAACGGTCATACCACGATTTCCGAAGGTCGTCCAACGCTGAAGTGGAATTAGAAGCTGGCGTGATTACCAATAGGGCTCGGTGTAAGACAAAGAAAACGAAATGTGCAATTTGAACGCCTTTTTTTCAACCGATTGACACAAAAATTGGACACAAATCTACCATTAAGGTAAGAAGGCCACATATCAAATTTCATTTATCAAAGTAATTTTTAAAGAAGTTATTGCGTTCAAAAGCATGCGATTATACAGACAGAGGACGTGACGAATTGGTCCAAAATTTGATACGAACCTACATTCCTGATGATAAAAATGTGTACCAAATTTTATCCATCTAGCTATTTAAGTTTTTGAGTTATAGAGTTCACATGAACGCGGACAGACAGACAGACTTCCCGTAGACGGATTTTGTCCAAAATTTGATAGAAACCTACAAATTATGTGTAAAGATCACGTACCAAATTTCATCCCCGTAGCTCTAATAGTTTTCGAGTTATCGTGTTCACACACAGACAGACATAATTCCAAAATTGTGTTTTTCGGACTCGGGGAGGTCTAAAAGGTGGATATTCGTCAAAATCTCGAGTTCGAATTTTTTGGCGATTGCAATACTTTCTCTTTGTATACTTCGTATACGAGAAAATAAAAAGGTGCACAGATGTAAGTCTCGGAATACAGATAACTCCAAACTTATCTATATAGTCTTATTTTTCTTTTTAACTTATCTATAGTGCTAATCTTAATAGTACGTTCAAATATGAAATTTGCATAGTAATTTTTTGGCATTGAATCGCATTAGTTTTATTCTAGAGTACTTAGACATATATTAAAATTATCCAAAAATGATTGCGTCACTACTATCTTTTATACCTACGGATTCCTTTATTTACAATCAGGGGGTTTTATAGTTTATTTCTTGTCTGTAGAGCAATTTTCAATCCCATAGTTTCTTTTCTTTTGCACAGAATTAAAAATTTCGCTTTGGAAAAGTCTTCTGATGATAAAAAAAAAGTTGACTATTATGCAAAGAGGATAAAAGTGCGATCGAACCTCCCTTGACAACAAAATTCGAATTTTGAATAATATAACACGGATACTACTCATATGATCCTTTCTAAAAAGAAATGCAAGCCACCAAGTACGTAGTCTGCTCAGTCCTTGTAGTGCAGAACGATGCCTTAAGGTTAAGGTACAAAAAACTTCAGAATGGAAAATTTAATCGAAAGCTTCGAATTCAAAATGAAAAAATCTTCAAATCATCTTTATGCATTTCATTCCTTTAAGAAGCATCTTTCTTTCGAACTATCCAAAATAAGTTTTTAAAAATTTACCTACAAAGAGACTTCGGCCTCATCAAATATAAATATGCCCAATCGCTCTCGATTCTACGACTTCTGTGGTTCTTTTTACGATGCATCGTCGAGCTTCAGTTTGCCCTCGAAAAGTAAAATATATGTCTGAACAAAGATGGCAATGAAGAATAAGACAAACCGATGTAATATTTACCAAAGTTTTCCCCCGAAATCCTCCGAGAATTACGATAGAAAAAAAGACAGAAATCCTCGCAGCAGAAATACTACAGCATGTACCAGAAAAAAGGTCTTGTTCCAATTTCCTACCTAGCCTCCAACTTGCGCAGCAATGGCAGCATTTACCGTAGATGGAACACTAGGAATTACCTGATCCACCAATGTTGGGATAGGCCTCTAGCTACTGCTGGCTCTGTTGACACAAACGGTACCTTACCGTGGCAGGGCTCAGGTGTGTTTGCACAGCCACTGGAGAGCTCTGGCTAGCCTAGGGCTGTTATGCTATTGGAGTTCGGGAGATCTCTTTTTCTTGGGAGGGTGGTTATTATGTATGCATTTTGCGGTGGATCTGTTAATTTGGCTAGTCTCGTTGCTGCTGCTGTTGATTTATTTTAGGATTTTTAAGAGGAACGTGGCACGTTGTGTGTTGTGATAACTCACACAGCAATCCTTTAGACAATATTTATTAAAATTATGAAAAGCAAACCATTCCAGAACCGAACTTAAAGTCGATTTTAATTCTAAATTGTAATTAATTTATATCGTGTCGGCTTGTTTAAATAGGTTATGGATTAAATTTTCCTTGTGGTATATCGTGGTTTACTTAGGACTTTAAACTGACTTTCAAATATTTATCCATATTGGACCAACTGGCTATTATTAGAAAATCGATTCCCTCCTTACATTGAAATTTAAAATGTTATTTTACTTTTCCTTCCACATATTTTAAATACTCCTAACTTTCCTTCGAATTCCATCTATAGAAATATTTAATTTCAAGACGAATTTAAGGTAAAGTGTACAAAATTTAAGTAAGACAGGTTACTTCAATATGTCAGCTTCTTAAAACGCATCGAATAAACACTGTAGTTTGTTATTGTTGGCTAAATTTTATTGACGTATCTGCAATGTAGTTGGATTTTATTATTCTAGATATGGCATGATTACTGTAGGCTAAAATAAGTGTACTGTAGAAATAATTTTACTAATAATGTTATGAATCCGATTTAAATTTTGAATTACTATTTTGTATCTAATTAAGTATGGAATTTTAAATGTTTTGAGTGTAAAACGAACTCTCTTGTCGGTACTCATGTTCTTTATTAAGTTAACCCTCCACCGGGCACAATATTC
>BGPR01000297.1:234943-259871 GCA_013235015.1 Araneus ventricosus
TTCGGGCGCAATGTGTCTGACAGGCACTGGTAAACATTATCGTAACTATTATCGTTAATACACATTAATTTTAGTTTTAGCACTCTAAAATTTATCCCTGACCTTCTTGGGGAGGCTTACAAGAAAAAAGTGGGGATATCGTTGCAAAAAAGTTTCGCCTTCGCGATTATTCCCGTGTAGTACAACAGTACGTGTATTTTTGGATGTGCTATTTCAGAGGCATTTCGGATAACCCGGGTTTCGGTTAAACAGGGTTTTACTGTATTATGATAATTCCAAAAATTCCCCGTATCTAATAATATTTTCATTTGCAAGTTGAAAACTCAACCACATCTTTAAAACATTTTATTTTTCATTTCTTGAGTAGGGAAGATTTCATTTCATGTCTTTTAAAGTACCTCTTCCAATGGAAGAGGGAAATTCCTCTTAAAGAAGAAGATATCGAAGAAGCTAAATTAGGATTTCAAGCGATACTTCCTTTTGATCTACAAATCAAAGTTTTCTGTAGAAGATGAGACTGGTGAATTTTTATCGGCATACATTTAATCCTTCCGATCACCTTTATTTACATTTATCGGGAATCTCTCAAAAATATTATGCTGGGAGATTTTTTTATACGTGTATGAAGAATAATTTTTTGTATTTTCAAGATAAAGTTGATTATTTTATTAACCACATTTTGATTTTCAAAATTGTTTCTTTGTTGTTCTTTATGATCATACACTCGAATACCGCTGCGTGATACTGCTGGAACTTCTTAATAATAATATATCGTGTTCCACGGTCCTTCAAGATACTGTTCAGCAACGGATTCCGAGACTACCACTTTTGAACGATTTTACACCGAAAAGGGGTGTCGGGCAATGATTTATAGGAGCGCATTTCGGGAGTTCTTTGTTAGATCACGCTCAGTAAAATGTAAACATCACCCTTCCATTCTTCACTTTCCCCCTATTTTGATGAAAATAACTCCTCCCGGCGCATGCGCAAAAGCGCGGAAGATTTCCGAATCCGTTGCGATGAAAAAATTGTCGTTAAAGCAAGTGGTGTTTTTTTTATAGTCTTTTGGATGCTGATTACTGGAAAAATAATGAAAAAATTCCATCACGTACAGTTTCATCATAAATCGCAATCTATTTTTTAAGAATTTAGTATATTTTGGACCCAAAAAGTATTATTTATATGAGTTCGATAAACATATTTATGGACTTAAAATAGTAAATTGGTGGATTAAACTAACAAACAAGAAAGAAGAAATTATTTTAATCCAGAATATTCCTCTGAATCGGTAAATCGCCTAATAAACACAATATTAAATACAGAGGGAACCAGTTGAAACCGGATACCTCTCGTGCTTGCCAATAAAATTGTTACTTCCACCGCTTCACGTAAAATTAGGTCTTATGAAACAATTTGTCAAGGCTTTACCAAAAGAAGGTGAATGCTTCAAATACCTTTGTGACCAGTTCCCGGGTTTATCCGAGGCAAATACTGAAGGAAGGTGTGTTTGTAGGACCAGACATCAGGAAGCTGATGAAAGATGAAAATTTTGAGACTGAAATGGAAGCAAAGAAAAGAAAAGCCTGGGAATCTTTCCAATTAATCATTGCTAGCTTTCTTGGAAACAAAAAGGACTCAAACTACAAATCTATTGCAGAAGAGATGATAAAAAATTTCAAGATTTTAGGCTGTAGTATCAGCTTAAAAGTTCATTTTCTCGATTCGCACCTGGACTATTTTCCTGAAAATTTAGGTCAAGTTAGTGAGCAACAAGGTGAAAGATTTAACCAAGATATGAAGCAAATGAAGAGGCGATATCAAGAAAAATGGAATCTCAGCATGATAGCCGACTACTGCTGGATGCTACGAACAGACAATCCCTTCAAAGTTCACAAGAGGAAAAGTGACAAAAGATCTTTTGAGGTAAAGAAAAAACGTTATTGTAAGGACTTGTAACTTTCTACCTAAACTTAACAATTACTTGAACTAAGATATAAATGCAATTTATATGAATTAATGAAATTTAAATGAAATGGCAAAATTTCGCGATTTCAACTGTTTCCTTCAAAATATGCAATCACTTTGTAAAAAATCCTTACGCGATAGAAATAAATGGATTTCATTTTTAGAATCAGCACTAAAAATAACATAAAAATCAGTCATCAAAATTAAAACAATTTTCAAAAAGTACTTTTTTGCAGGCCTGTGTTATTTTGTTAACCACATTTTGATTTTCAAAATTGTTTCTTGGGCATTCTTTATGATCATACTCGAATACGGCTGCGTGATAGTGCTGGAACTTCTTAATAATAATATATCGTGTTCAACGCTCCTTCAAGATATATTCCGTTTGATTTAATGTTTTGCAGTTAATATTTGTCATATCTGTTTTCGCTACACGCTCAGAGTCATAATATTTCCAGGTTTCCTTCTTAAATGAAGTTATTGATGAAAAAGGCTTTATTTGCAGAATGGTTAAATATATATATATATATATATATATATATGTAAGATCTGGCTTTAAAAAAGTGAAAGGCAGTC
Source organism: Araneus ventricosus (assembly GCA_013235015.1). Taxonomy (NCBI): domain Eukaryota; kingdom Metazoa; phylum Arthropoda; class Arachnida; order Araneae; family Araneidae; genus Araneus; species Araneus ventricosus. The sequence continues at coordinate 237,485 of BGPR01000297.1, forward strand.
CATTTTCATCAAGGAAGAGACGAATTTTGTTTAGATCTTCTTTTTATTTAGGCATCAGACGTTATTATTCATAGGTAAAGCACTTAGTTTTTACGTAGCTCCATGACCAGACTTTAGAAGTTACGCCGAGCGGCGCGTTGTTGTTGAAAGCTTACATGCTGGCGTGAAAAAAGGCAGAAATGAATGCGCAGAACGCTTAAGTACTCAGAAGAGGGAATTCCCCTTGAAACTCGTGATTTGAAAGGAAAGTTGTAGTGCGTTAATTATGATGAAAGTAGAAGTATTTAAAATGAGGTATCGTTAAGATTATTTAGGAAAGTTAAATTAAAATATCACATATATATATATATATATATAATTTCTGGATTAAAAGCTACTATGTTTGATCACAAGGATGTAAAATTTGAATTAACTAGTTTGAAGTAGTAGTTTGTTCAATTTGTAAAATACTTGCATCGTATTGTATAACCACGGATTCGGAAACCCTCCGCGCTTTTTCGCATGCGCCGGGCGGAGTTATTTTCATCAAAATAGGGGGAGGAAAGGGTGATATTTACATTTTACTGAGCGTGATCTAACAAAGAACTCCGGAAATGCGCTCATATGACTCATTGCCTGACACCCCTTTCCGGTGTAGTCTCGGAATCCGTTGCTGAACACTTGACTCTGTTTTGGCCTGAACAATAAAAGAAATTGTAAAAGAAAGCCGTACTTTACTTTTTTTAATAACTTGTGAATATATGAGCTGACTGCGTTAAAAAATTTAGTATATTTCCTTAATTAGCTAAAAGAATTGTCAATTGATTCATATCTACTAATTTGAATCCAATGCTTTTTACAACTCTATAAAAAATATATCCAAACATGTCATCGTGACTTTGCAGCTTGTGATTGATTAGTTGCTTCTATTTTTTTACCGTCCTTTTTTTTGTCTTAAAGTTTGATGAGATTAAAATAACATTTAAAAAATCCATTTTGATTGATTTGTGCAACTAATCCTTCACACAAAACTTCTTTCCTTTTTACTCTCTTTTTTAACGCCCTAACGAGCCCCAATTGTTTTGAGAGATTAAAATAAAATAGTGAAGTGTCACCCTTTGTTGCGTGTCTTTTATATTCATTGAAGCGAATAAGAGACGTCGAGAGAGTGGGGATGCATGAAAAAAAAATCGTCGGTAAACGCTCATTTGAAAAATCCAACCGCTGTCAAACTCATAAAGAGTAAATTATGTACTTAGTGGTGAAACTTGTACTGCTTAAATAACCTCTCCCTCTACCCCTTTCGGCGTTTATTACAATAAACTCGACGCATTTTTCAAAGTGAAAAAGAAAATGACGCTGCAAAAAAAGTCTTTGTTATTTATCTTCTAAATTTTAATTATTGTGACTCATTTTTTAATACCTTATCTGCTCTCTCGATCATAAACGACCTTACGCTGCTCGTTCTTTTTTTATTTCTTTATTTTTGCTTCTCTCTTTTTTTTTATCCTTGTTTCCCCCGCATAATATAATCCATCCTTTTCCTTATCTGATAAAGCTAGTCAGTTTTTAATTACACATCTCAATAGAAAACATGGTACCCTTTTCAGTTATCTTTAATCGTCTGCACGTTAGGGAGAAGACTGTCACATTCTGTAAATCGAACTCTTTCTCTTTTTTTGTTTCTGTCTTTCTCTCTCTCTCGCCCCCTTTTCCTCGTGCCAGATTCATTTGCGTATCTACCTATGACCCACCCTTCCCCCTACTCAATTTGAACCCTTCCCCCGTTTCCAAAGAATCTCACTTCGTCTCTCTATTAAGATGAAAAGCCTAAATGGACCGAAGGGGGTGTGAAGGACGGAGGGGATCCATTTGCATAAATGAAATTTGAATTTCTTACATGTTGTCGAGAGGCACTTTCTTTTTGCGCCTAACGAGAGATCTGACGGGGTTAAGTTCGCTAATGAATTTTAGGAGAACGGGTTCTCGCAGAAAAGTAATATGGGGGGAGGAAACGTGTCTGATTGGAGTAATAGTTAATGGACCTCTTTAATCATCCACTTCTGTTCTCACGCGCTGCTTCAATGTTTAAAGTTATAGTTATGCATCTGTTTCCGGTATGATTTGTGTTTTATCTCGAGGAAGGATCCATCCTTTTCTCTGCAAGATATCTTAATTGGAAAGGAGACTTTTGGCTGCTAGAAAGAATGCCGTTTATTTTAATAGGAATCGGAATTGGTTTGTAGGAATGCCATTTTATATGGTTATGCATGTATTTATATTCACATTATGGGGGACATGCATTATTGTGCATTTTAAAGTTTTTGATGTCCTAGAAAGAGAGGAGTTAAATGGTTGCTGCGATTTTCGGAAGTGAAAATTATTTTTTGAACGAACACATGGGTTAAACAATACAAAAATATGAAATTTTGTAATTACACAAACAAACAATCTATCAATTTGAAGTTAAAAAACAACCGTTAAATTTTTTTATCAGTTTTTGTTCTCTGTAAAGCTTGCTTGCCTGCATACGTTCAATCTCAGCAGTAAAACAATTTCATGGTGTTTTCTAACCATGAAGTCGGTGTTTATGTTGTTTTTCTGTCTAGCGATTTATTTATTCATAGCGGTAATTTTTTTGAAATAAATCCCTCCTAATTATTACTGTAGATTTAATTATCAAGTTTTCTGGACGAAAGCAAAGAAAAAAATATGAAAATTCTCCAATTAGGAGGACTTATTCTAGTCCTCTTATTATTTGTTTTTATTTTCTCGTATACGAAATATACAAAAAGATCATGTTGTAATCGTGTAATGTCGACCTCGAGATTTTGATGAATTCCCACGTTTTAAGAGTCCGAATAAACCATTTGTTTATTCCTATTTTAAAATAAACATTCGAATTGGTATTTGAGAATTCTGGTATTCGAGTACAGCACCTTAATGGCATTCATTGGCAATTAAAAATATTGGTATTCGAATGCAGAACTTAATGGAACCAATTGGTAATTAAGAATATTGGTATTCGAATACAGCACTTAGTGGAACCAATTGGTAATTAAGAATATTGGTATTCGAATAGAGTACCTTAGTGGAACCAATTGGTAATTAAGAATATTGGTATTCGAATAGAGTACCTTAGTGGAGCCAATTGGTAATTAAGAATATTGGTATTCGAATAGAGTACCTTAGTGGATCCAATTGGTAATTAAGAATATTGGTATTCGAATACAGTACCTTAGTGGAACCAATTGGTAATTAAGAATATTGGTATTCGAATACAGCACCTTAATGAGTAGAAACAAAATCGGTTATCTTCTATTGACGTAAGGAACTAGGCCTGCGTGACGATGGGAATAGCAGCTATATTTTCCCGTACTCTTTTAAAGTACCCGAAGTCAATATTCTATTGCATTTGGCATATCAAGAGTATTTTGCCGAATTTTCCGGCATCCGAACAGAGGTCACCTCAAATCAGTCCGGATTCCGGAAGTTCTGCTTTACATACTCGCTGTTATTGTCTATATTACTGAGCACAAAGCGTGCCATATTTTGAAAGTATAGAAGAAAGTCGGGGGGAGAACACTCCGGCTGGTTTTCCTTTTAATCAATTCTGTGAGATAAATTCTAAGTTCTAATGAATTAATTCACCAATGTGGCACACATGCAATAGGCTAAATCAGGGTTCCCAACCTTTCTTCTCTCGCGTACCCCTTGATTATTCTTTTTGTTTCAGCGTCCCCCCCCCCACTGACATATCCAACCCCCCCCCAACAATCCGTCTCTGCAAAGAAGCTTTATTAATAATGCTAAGGTTAGTTTAAGAGTCAAATGACTCGAATTAATAACATTTGCAGAACTTCTTTTTGATTTTACATTTTATTCCATTTTTACAATAGTATTAGTACACCGCCAAAGCAAACGAAACCATTATTGTAATTATTTCGTTGTAATTATAAGGATAGCTAAAAATTACACTTCGTAGTAATCAACTATTCAAGTGGCATAGTTATTAAATAACAAGTATTCACTTGGAGAAGCAAAATTCCCTTAAATTGTTTAATCTTGTTCCCGCCATTAGCAACTTTGATTTCGCGTACCCCCAAATGGTTCTTCGCGTACCACAGGTTGGGAATCTCTAGGCTAAATTCATTGTTATTCATTTTCTTTACAGCATAACAAAGGAATACAGATGATGGGATAGATTTATTAAGTTTAAGTTTAGACTCTCCCTACGAGTTGTTTGAATGATATTTTGTTATTATTCTTCCTTTAGTACAGTCATTGCTTTTAGGCTTTCAAAATCCTGAAAAAAAGAAAAATTTAAAAAGACTTGTCATAAATATGAGAAAACTAATCGTAAAATAATGGAAACCAAAATAAGAAAAGGTGATCATCCTGCTAATACACAAATAAAATACCAGTTTCAAAAGTTGGGAAATGCATCTAGTAACTTATTTCTAATCTAAACACATTAATTCAGATTTATTTTTGATCGGATTGTATCCGGTATTAAGATTCATTTCTGTTAAAAGATAGATTCGCTGTTTAATCTGAGTAGATTTATTTCTCTAATAATTACAAAACATTGAATCTCCGTTCGAAATTTTGTCATTTTAATCATTTTCTATGCTTAACATTTCTCGAGCAATGGTTTTCTTTATTCCTTTTATATCGCATATATATGTGAGTAACGCAAGATTGTGTTTCATTAAAATTATATTTGATTTTTTTTTTCATGTAAGATATTATAAGGTTTGAAAATAGGCCAAAATGCATGCTGCATCTTAAAAAGTAAAAGTAAAAAATAATATTTCGTATTAATAATTTTAATGGTTTTATTTTATTAGTTCGAATTAAATCAGTTATTTTCGCACCATGAATGTGTATAATGGCACTAATTTTAATTTTATCAGTGCTAATATTCAAAAGTACAAATTTTTAACTTGAAGCAGTTAACTGAATTAATAGCCAATGATTAAGAAAATTATGAAAGATAAACATTAACCTTAAAATTAAGAAAATGACCCAAAGAATTGTGCAATTCTTATATTCTGCCCTGAATATTAATTGCAAATTGATTTTTCAGATTTTGCCACTCTTTTGAGAAACTAATGTATACAATATTTTTTGTCAAGAACAATCAACATTTTAATTTAGAATGGGCACAGTGTGCACCGAAGTACTTCTATTTGTTGTTTCTGCTATAATTTATATTTTAAAAGGAAATATGTTTATTATTTAATTGTAAACTTTATGCTTTACCGTAATCTTGGGAGAACTTTCACCATTTGTATTAAACGATTTTTCAGCGGTTAAACAGTATTCTATTCACATTTATACAGTTTTATTAACGAACGGCGCTTTTGTTTTAACAGTTTTATCTTAATTAAACCTTTTGAAATTTCGTACTCTGAACTACAAGCTACGAGTATTGCTAATTTATGAATGATGCATGCGGAAAGAAATGCTCTTGAGAAGCTAACAATTCTTAAAAATTAAATCATCACTGATTTTTTTTTTTTACCAAAACTTTTGTATTATTTTATTTTTGTTCAGATATTTATAGAGAGTTAAATTAAATTAGTGTTGTAAAGAGCAGATAATTCTATAATATTGATACTTTGTGTTTGAAAATTAACGCAATATTTCTACTAAAGTCATTTTGGTAAATATATTTACAAATAATTTATGCGTCTACAATATGCCAATTATAATTAGAGCTAATTGGAGTTAGTTCATATAAGGATCGTCCATTATCCGAAATTTGTATTCCTTACTGAATCTTTCTTAAGCCTTGTTACCATGGCGTGTGGCTTGGCCAAACCATGAGTCGCTCGAGGTTCGTACTTGTGGACTGTGGTCGGTGGAATTCCGATCAGTCGCGCCGTTCCAATGGCGCGTGGTTTGGCAAATCTCTCGACAGCGTTCGAGTGAGCGGAAACACTGACGCCGTCTGGCAACTCAACATCCTTTGACGTGCGAGCTATTTACTGCCGTACCGCAGGAAACAACAGATGCACTTACAAGCCCACGAACCACTTCGATTCTTCCTGTTCCGGCGATGAGGAATAACGCGAATAGCGGACGAAACTCATGGAAAGACAGGCCATAGGAACGTAGCTTTACGAAGTTTAGTTAATGCAATTTTGAAATTTCTTCTTTATTTGCCATAAATTTTTCTTGGAAAAATTAGAAACAAACGAAGAGCCTTCTGTCTGGAGTTTACATTCCATGTCCTTTCAGACATTTGCAGTTATCCGGGATGTTGGGTGGAGTTATGTTTGGAATTTACGCAATTTGCTTGCTTTGTATTACATATTTTACATCAAATATTTCAATGATATTTATTTTAATTTAAATGTGAATATAATACAGTAATTTTATTGTTTAGCTGGCAACTTCTTGCAGGTAATCTGTGTTGTCAACTTTTGATGCTCCTCTGACCTTGAGGATTTAAAAGCTTCGGTGTGTTTCTTGCGTGGATTGACAGCTCAAAACTGTTAAATAAAAAAATAAAACCGATGAAGAATCACTTTAAATCCTATTAATATGTTTTTAATGATAAAGTTTATAGTCATAAAAATTATTAAATGCAACAAAATGGTTTAAAAATTATAAGTCCAATAAAAATTTAATTATCTTCTAAGAATTGCATATATTTCTAAAAGTTCATCTCGTCCCTTTTATACAGTAAAAAAGAACGGATGCATCTTTAGGGAAGGTGAAAAAAATCCGTACTAACTATCCATACTAACCATAATACCATTTTTACTTTTGTGTAGTTTTTACTACTGATTTGATTGTTTCTTATATATATATATATATATATACTTTCAATACTAACAGAGTTTTTTTACTTGTTGACATATAAATGCTTAAAATTGATTTTTTGTTCAAGGTATCTTTAGTATTTTCTATTTTTTAGATTTTATTTAAAATTGATGTATTGTTCAAATAATGATTTTTTAGTATAGGATTCGATTCTTGATATGTTTTGTTTACTTTATTTCTGTATGATTAATACAAGTTATATTTGGATTTAGTTATATTATATATATAAGTAAACAAGACATCGAAATGCAATTCATAAACTAAAATTCATTAATTAGTAATGCTATTATTACCATTTTCAAAATCAGTTACAGAATGATAGTCTTCATCAATATCTAAAACCATGAATTCAAAATAAAACACCATGGAATTGAAAACATAATACACCATTAAACAATAAACATAGACAAAAATATTCTTCAAAGACTCCTCTTTTTTATCTATAATGTTCTTTTAATATAGTCATTGTTATATTCTCATATCATTTTTTGTTCAATTTTTACAATATATATATAAGATATACAAGATATTAAACAATATAAAAAACATAATATTTTCAGAAAAACTAAAATTTTTTCAAATATTTCTCAAATACAAGAAAAATTATATTAAAATGAGAAAAGCTATTTCTGCATTCGCGCAAAAGCTGCGTCAACAAAAAAGCATTATATCACAACAAACAAACAAAAGACAAAAATTCAAATTTGTTTCTTATATTTTTATATTTGTTTCTTATTATAACAAATTTGTTTTGATATATATATGACAAGTTAAAAACTGAAGAAATTTAAATTCCCTTGAAAATTCTCTTTCGGCTGTATTTACTCAGACTATATATCATTGGACCATTTAATTTTAAATTCCAATTCTTTCATAGCAGTCGCTATATTCCCTCTAATAGAATCACTTTAAAGCAAATACTTCACTATATCATAACCTGCCTTGTTCTTAATTACCATCTTCTTTTTTTCCTTCCCTACCAATTCCTGTTTTATTTAGCAAGTCGTTAAAACCGGTGAGCTTCAACCTACATATCATCTATATGTATCACCCACCCTTTTACATTTCAAAACTGTTTTGAGGGGGGGGAGCTGCTGATGGGGGTGGAGGAATCAGAAAGGAGTCAAGATTGGAGGGAGGGAAGGAGTCACAAAAACAACAACACAGGAGAGTACAGTGGCGTTCTACCGTAATAAGCTCATTATACGGTATCCAGCACCTTGGCAGCAGTAATTGCCCCTGTTTTAAGTTAATTGGAATCTTTTTCAACGGCGATTCCGTTGGATAAATATAATTACAGCTTTTCTCAAGCGATGCTTGCCGGCATGGGTCTCGGTTTCATTAGACGCATAATGGCATTAGAAGGTGAAATCTGAGGAAAAAAGGTACGAGGGGCTGTGTGGAAAGAAGTCGAATGTTAAAAGATATTTTGGAATTGTTAAGGCCTCACTGGTGTAAAGATAGCTGGGAGAGCGTCGCCTGGAAGTTCGTTGGGATGCGTTTTTCTGTGTTTAGAATTGTTAACAGGGGTTTGTTTTAACTTTGTGTAAAAAAGTTATTTTAAAGTGTTTCTCATTATTAGAATCTAACCAGTTCTGATCATTGAGTCCTTAACAGTTTCAAGCATTATTGTTGATTCTCGATTGAGGCGTCTGCGGAAAAGTGTTTTACTAATGACTTTTTTCCCTCCTTTCCTTCAGAACAATGGTATGTTTGGATACATTTTTTTTAAAATCTTTTACCAAAGTTCTTTAACAATGACTTGGAATAATATGGTTGAAAAGAACTGTCCTAGTGTGGGTACTTTTCCAAACTTTGATTTGTTTAAAAGATAATTTGTTTTAAAACTGATTTATATAATTTTTTCCCTGAGAAATTCGAAGGCTCTGTTGTTATTATTATTATTATTGCGTGATGAAAATTATATGAAATAAACTGTAAGATTTCTAATTATTCTCATTTGATGGTTAACTAAAGATTATAGATGCATTGAAAAATCCATTACCATCTTAAAATGCGTTTCTTTGTTTGAAATTAATTCGAAATCATATCTCTAGATTGCAGATCAGATGAGAAATAGAAGTGCCATGTAAGGTATCTCTTCTTTTGCTTTGGTTTTAATTTCATTTTAAAATGCTTGCTGTGCAGCTTATAACAGGTTTTTCTTCTTCAGTTGCGCATGCATGTTCATATTAAAACTTTTGTTAAGAAAATTTTATTGTTAAACTCTGAAATTTGTTGTTGGAGACACTGAAACGTCATTGATCTTTACACTTTTATCTCTATGGAAGATATGAATTTACATTTTGTACCCTGGTGCAAGAATTTTATTGCTTCTAAAATTTTCGATATTTGATACTTGGATGGACTTGAATGATAAACATATAAGTAAATTTTAAACGGAAAATACCGATATTGTTAATTATGCAAACTATCACACTACATATATATTTGATCCTCTAAAAATTTGGTCTTAAATTAGTACAATTATAAAAAAATTCTATCTTAAGCTATTCATTGGAGTTATTAATATAAATTGAGGTGATGTATGTGATTTTGATTTTCATAAAGTGTGTAAAATTCTTCACGACACTACGTGAAATATACATCAAAGAATTTAAGATTTGGTTAAGACGTACATATAATTTTCCTAACCTCTAAAAATCGATTTTCTGCAAAGCAAAATTTGTACAGATGTTTATTTTCAGAAGTAAACGAAAAAAGTTATGAAGTTAGATAACAAATATTTGTGATTATTCTACGGAATCACGTCTTCCCTACAAGACTTCATTATAGACATTTATGCAAGATCATAATGCATGCCTTTTGCAAGATCTTCCTTGAATATATATGTGATATTTTAAGTTTTTAACTTTCTTAAATCAATTTTAACGTCGCCTCATTTGCAATTACTTCTTCTATCGTAATAAGCGCACTACGACTTTCATTTCGAGTCACGAATCTTCCGGGAAAATCCCCTTTTTGCCGTATATAACCTCCCAGCGCATTGTTAACTGCCCTTTTTGATTCAAGCATGTAAGCTGACATCAACAACGCTCCTCTCGGGCTTAACCTCTTTAATCCTGGTCATGGCATAAAATGATCCTTTTATGAAAAGGTAACCTATCTTCAATGATTGAATAAAAGAATATGGTCTTTTCCTTGACTCAGATATTCTAAATTTCTCCTTTAATAAAGATGTTTCATATATTTCAACGTATTTTTCGTTTGACTTCCAAGTCGTTCTTGTTTTGTTGTTAGCCTTTACATTTCAGCCTCTAAACCACTTTCCTCGACACCTTGTTCTTTGTATAAAAGCTGCATAATTCAATGAAGAAAATCCTCTCGCCACCTTTACTTAAACCAATTTAATACCGCGTAGACCACTCTTCTCCTGAGCACTTTATTTATGGTAAACCTGGAAGCGAGTCTCATCCTCATGTTTGCACACCTAATGAAGTAATGATCGTGTCTCAGAGGCTACCATTTCCAACGATTTTTTCTCCCTTCTCTTTACTCTGATCCGTCGACATTGTCTTCTGTTTTTATTTTCATTAGGAAAGTGGGGGTGGAGGGAAGGACATTTTGGTTTATTAGAAGGTAATGAAGGAATGGGGAGGGGGGGGGATCCACAGAAAATAAGTCAAATGAACAAACAACCAAGAAAAGTTGTTGCCTGTGATTAGCTTTTTGAACTTAGGCGTTGTGACTTAAATGTCCCGCGGCGCATCTGAACACATCTTAAAGTGTTTAATAGTTCTGCCTCTTTAAGCCGTTTTCGATGCTGTTGAAAGCTGTTGCTGGTTATGTTGGTATTAATTTTTTGAATTCTGCGAAGGGTTCCCCGAGTTAATTTTATGGAAGTGGTGGATTATTGGAATATTAAAGAAGGGGGACGGTAGTTGACTTTTCTGTGTTATTATAAACTGAGTTGGATTTGTCGTTGTGCCTCCAAGAGGGAGATATGTGGCTTTAATGTGATTTGTTCTTTTGAAGCGAGCTGTGATGCTTGTGGAAGATTCTAATTGGCTTTACTGAGAACAGGTGATTTAAAAATCAGTTTAATTGCTCTAAAATATTTCTCCATTCGTATTCTTAATTATGTATTCTATCTATGTTTAATGTTCTACTTTTGGGTTCTATCGGATGATTATTAACTTTTGCGGAATATTTTAAAAGTCTCGTTGGGTATTTGCTGTATCGGAAATGGATGATTTAAAAGAAATCTTTCGCACCAGAGAAGTAGGGAAAAGTTAAATTATTGCCATATTTTAGTTTAAGAATAAAAGCTCACGGAAAAGTAAATGAAAATAAGATTGTGCAAGTTGTTTGAAGTTGATAAACTGCTCTACAACATGTGTATAAATATTTTTTTAATATTCTTTTCAAACATTTATAGAGTTCAGCAAGTTTTTACTTTTTTAAAGCTAATCTAATGTTCCCATTTCCTCTTATTTTGTTCTTTATTCCTTGCTTATTGGAATTACTAATATAATAGCACAGATCTGTCTCTCGGTAACGCTCTGACGTCACCAACAATAAAACTCGCGCCATAGCACTGCGAGACGTTAAACAGCATTATTTCATTTTTAGAGCATGCCTAAATTTAAGTAATTTTAAATTTAAAAGAGTAATTGTCGTTCTAATTTCAAATTTAATAGCTCTAAAATAGTGAAATAAAATTTTCTATCGATTGGTATAAACTTTATCTCGCTATGATCAATAGTTCCCGAGAAATTTTAAATTATATTAATCGTATATTTCAAATTAATTTCCGTTTTTTAATTGAAAGTAGTGAATTACGTCACTGGTATATCATGCGCTTGATATAGTTTGGACGCCACGATGCATCTGATTATAAATCTTAAATTTATTTTGTTCAAACTATTTAACTCAAAAAAAAAAGTCGATGTCTCTCAAAAAGCAAAATCCGTTGTTTCGGTCTTTCCACCGTTGTAAAGAAACCAAACTTGCGAGCTGTTGCCAAACGAAGATTAAGAAATTCGACCCTTTTTTGTCGCTACGTAAGAGAATTATATGTATAGATTTTCACTAACAAACATACAGTCATTATATCCATCAGAAAATGCTTTCAATTTTTATAACATAAATTAAACCTGTAGATTTAGGGAATAATTGAAATGAATAGATTTTACAATTTATTGGCGCGGGCACAACGCGTAGCGATTTCACTGAAGGAAATGGTCAATCAAATGATGTTCTTACATTTATTCAAATACGATCCGTGCCACTATCTCCTTGCCTTGCATCGGTCCGATTGTCCAGACAGAAATATCAACCAGTATTTCGAGAGAAAAATCCTATTTCGAATTGCACCATCTGTTGCCATATTCTTCTACGCGGCGCTTTTTCCAATCTCACCATTGTCGCAGGTGAAGCAGTCCCTTGTTCCCAAGGTTCATCAAAATTACAATGAGCATGGCCCGTCCCCCCGGCATAACCCGGTTCCGTTACCTCTACCCCCACGGGAGGCGGCCCAATGCACACACCTCGTAAAGAAAAGGTGGACGGTTTCCTCCACTCCCCCATTTCTGGGGGGGATGGATAAAAGAGGATCAGGCGGAAGAGAGGGATTGCTCCGCCTGTCCACCTTGCCATCAGAACACACAAAAGCTACACCTACAGGGGCTGACCTTTTTTGTCCAACTGCTAGGCAAGAGTAGTGGTATATGTCGTAGAATTTTAGAGGACCAAATCCATTGGTATGATGACATTCAATAATGCTCACATAAGTATATTACCTTCATATTTAATCATATTTTAATGCAGACAAAGAAGGTTTTTTTATTAAAAAATATATTGTTTAGTTTCCAAATCGCAGTTGATGCTAATTTCAGATTCAAAAAATTTTTAATTGTAGAAACATACAGTAAAAACGTACTTTTAACTGTTGAGTTTGAAAGCAAGATTTCTACCGTATTCTAGTTTGATGTTTCATGCGAGAGAAAAAATATTTAAAAATTGTAAATGATGATAATTGGAAAGTCATTTAGCTACTACCAAAGTTTTCTGATAGCGTTATAAGACATGAAAATTACATTAGTCGCTTTTCTCTTCTTTTTTATTCTTAAAGCCAATTTTTATTAAAATATGTGCAATGTTTTATTGCCGTTTAAAAAACAAGGTCTGTAAATGCGTTTAAAATTAATTTTCTCTTACTAGACATTTCTAATAGAGCCTTTCCATTCAAAGTATTTTTTATTTATTTACATATTTTTAACGAACATCTTTAATCTTAAAATCGATACTAATAATTATTGTTACTCGGAAAATAAATTTAGGATAGTTTTATATTAATTAAAACAAAAAGGCTTTTTTTTGGAGTGGCGGGGAAGAGTGTTTTAAAACTCTGTTATTTAATCAAGGTTCTTACCCGTATATTTTAAATAGAATATTTGCATTTGTTTAATTTTTTATATTTATTATCAAATTAATTATATGCGCATTATGGGCCTTGCTTTTCATTTATTATTTTTAATAAAATGGCTCAACATAAGAATACTACATAAGTACACTAGACTCTGTCTAATCCGACACATATGGGACCAGACACCTGTCGGGTTATAAAGTGTCCGGTTTATAGAGGGTCAATAAAAAAATATAAACTGCATTTTACTGAAAGGGGGAAGGTTTACAGTTTTAAAAGGAAAGAATGACTCATCACCTAGTAACATGTTCCAACAGGTACGTCGGATTTGTGGGAGTGTTGGAGTAACGAGTGTCGGATTATAGAGGATCTACGGTATATCCATCCATTCAATTATCTGAACTGAATTAGCGCTTCAGGATATATAATTTAAAATATGATTTATGTTATCACTTTTCGTAAAATTATTAAATTTATGAAATTTAATAGGTGCATTGTTCAATGTTTATACAATATCACGAATTACATCTAATGTAACTGCTTGAATTTCTAGTCGCATGATTCATAATATTGAAGCAGCTTTTAAATTAACTGTTACTATTACCAAATATATTAGTTAAATTGTCCCATTCTAGTCGTCAGTGCATACCTAGTTCGCCCAAAGGGATATCGAACTGCTAACTATTTAGCTACATTGTATCGCAGCGAAGTATTATCTCCACACTGTACCGCTATTCCCCTAAATTTCGCCGAGCAGTAGACCTGTCGTATTATATGTATTCTAGTATTCTTATCCCTTCTTATAAGATCCTATCACAAGGTACTGATTTCTTTTCTTTGGTGTCGACGGACGACTGAATTTTATTTATTTATTTGGGTTTTTTTGTTCGCGTCCAGCCGCCGCTGTTGGAGAATTTTCTTTTTCTTCTGGTTCTGGTTACTTCAGTGAAGATTATTTGATTCTTTTGTCTTGATCCTTCTGCGAGAAAGTTAAAGTAACACCCGGGGCTTTATTAAACGTTGTTGCCTTTATGTTATTTTTCTGACTATGAGAATTAATTCTACTCTAAATATTTGTTATTTATTACATGTAATGGCTGCCTGCTGTGTTTTGAAAGAAATATGTTTTGCATGCATAAAAATATCATATGTAAAGAAAGGTGACCTATATTTTTAGAATTTATTAGCTAAGCTAAATGTTAATATTGTAAGTACTCTAAATTAATTCTAAAATTAAAAATGAATCGTACTTTATTCTAATAAATCCGAAGTTTCAAATAAAATGAAATTTCAAGCGAGCATTTAAATATGCTAAACACGTTTTTAAAATTTATTTAGTTCTCATTTTTTTTTTTTTTAGTCTGTTACTTTTAAATTTATTTCCATTTTTCTGCTATGCTAAGTAATTGTCAAGGATTTGTTGACATAAAATAAGCCATTTTCTTAAGTCGAGAATCTTAGTCGGAAAGTTACATGGAATTGTATGAATAGTAATATAAAACAGACATTTTGGGTAAAATTTAAATTAATAAAGTAACGTTAAGATTATGCTGTGACAGCTCTGATTGTCTGGTATTTAGTAATTACGAAAAATGCTTGAATTTTATTTATGTTTGTTAAGTGAGCACTTTATATTGTTTTAATGCCTAGAAAAATTAAATTCAGATTGCTAAAAACTTCCTTTTTAGGAAATTGATAATATTTTGAAAATTTGAACATATTTAAATCCAAGTGATTGCAGTAAAATTCTTTCTTACGATGTTCATTCTTCATTTTTTTCACCCTTAACAGTAAATTTAACTTTTTAAAAATACATTGTGACTTTTCTTATTTTATAAATAGAATATTTGTGATTGACAAATATTCTTGTGACTTGATTGTTGAATAAAATAGGGTTCATTAATAAATTGCATATATGTATAATAATATTTTGTCGAAAAAAATAATAAATAAAATTATCTTTTATAATCGGATTATCTATCTTATGTCTAACTTTTATCGTTTCGAGCTTAAAGAATTCTTATCCCCTTGAACTCCTAATTAGATGACACCACCCATTTGGGATATTTTTAATTATTACAACCTATTTAAGATGGTAAAGGATATTTGAGACATTTACGCGTGTCCACGTGATTTTTGTATTTAAAATTAATGGTTACGTTGACTTAATTACTGATTCTGATTTAAATGGCAAAGATTCTGTTATTTGATGCACGTGTGAGGCATGTTGTTATAAGCAAAAGGATTAAACATTAAATTCATTTTTTCCCGTGATTGCCCGTTTAATATTTTCTCTCTTTCTCCTTTATTTCCTGTTTAGGTGACTAAATATTTATCCACTCTCAAATCATATTTATACTTTAAACTAATACCATATCTCATAATATAATTCATGCGGTTTTGAGCTTAAGAGGCACATTCAGCCCAACCCTTCCGACAAATCCGTGCATACAATCCTCAATACCTCGCTTAGGTCGACATCAGCAAACACCAGGTAAGTTGCTGAGCAAGCAACATTTTAAGTGCATTTTCTGCAACATCCCTAGCGACACATGCGCGCGACATTTGCGGGACGCGCGAACCACATGGGGCTGTCCTTAATGCATTTTCCGCCCGTATGGCTTCCTCATTGCTTGAGGTGTCGTCGGTTTCAGAGGATATGTTATGTGCTGCTCTGTGTGTGGGTATACATACATACATTTGTCTGTAGCAAGAGGGTGGAAAAGGGATGTGGCCCTTTTACCGATGGATGCAAATATCACCTCTAAATGCGTTACGCATGCAAGCATTGACACATAAGAAGTCGGGGGGAGGGGAACGGGTTGGCTGTTGCCCGTGGGCTCCTTTCCGAGTTTCGCATATTGGAGTCTTTCTGGAAAAGTAGCCGCGGGCTACTCTTTTCGGTAAACAGGGCCGTCTGTCCGGGTGAGTATATTGAGGAGTTGGAGCAGCCGTAATATCGAGGTGAGGCTGTGAAATTGGGGTTGAAGTTATTTCTCGGCTATTCTGTCAGCGGAGAGAGCAGCCCCAAGAATGTTTGTTTTAGCGCCGGGTCTACCACAGGTAGGATTATTGTGGTTATATTGGTTGGAAGGACGGTTTGGATCGTTTGGGATGCGCGTCTCCTCTTTTAGGGGGGAGAATTGCGTTGGTCCGTAGGGAGGAGGATGCGTAGAACTATTTCAGAGAACTCTGTCGCGGTCTTTCTGTGCAAAATAAATCAGTGTGATTATGTATTTATTAAATTATTTTTATGAAAGCGTGTCTGTGAATTTAACGGAATTATCACTGCAGTTTTGTCCTTTATATTGGTTTATTATGCTCTGAAATTCCTTTTTTTTGTTTATTTCCTCTAAAAAGATTTTAAGTTCTGAAATTCCTTTCCTGTTTTCCATCTCCACACTCAGGGTGATTATGATGGTGATGTGTATCCGAGAGCTTAGAAAAAGGCTTTCATTTATCTGCTACCTCAACAAATTCCACTTCAATTTGGCATTTTACTCGAGAGCACCCATTAGATGATTCCGAGGAAATGGATTAATGTTTGGGTTTATCAACACCGAATGGTGGGAAACCGTTTAACCATTTGACCGAACCGAATTCATTTAAACTAATGAGATGATACATCCTATTTGGTACATTTATTGTTCCTTTATTACATATAAGAGCGTAAAGAACATCTGAGGTACTTAAGCGTGCCGAAATTATTTTTGTCTTTCAAATTAATTTGTACTTTGACTTATGGATTTTTTCAATTTAAATTTTGTATTTCGATGCGCGAGTCAAATTATATCATCGCATGCGAAAAGGTTATAACACAACCGAACTTTTTAGGTTTTCCCAACATGAAAAATCCACTATGGCATTGCCCATATGTTCTCTCTTAGCTGAAGAGATAGTTTTCAGATTTAAACCTAATCGTTTGAGTGCTGCTCTAAATTTGAAAACTATTTTTTTTTATTTAAATATATTAATATAGTGTGATTATTATGTCAATAAGATGCACAGAATTTTTTTCATAGCTGTTAAAAAAATTCTGTTTATAAGGTGTTTTATTGAAATGTTTGGACCAAATTGTTTAAAATATGCAATATTTTTTAGGTGCCCCCCCCCCCCGACATTTCCACTTTGCAAAAATTTTAAAATATATAATAAAATCTTGATTGAATTTTAAAATACACAGCGGACCGAAAGAGAATAAATGTCCATTTAAAAAATTCCTTGGATTCATATTCCAATGGTTAAGAAAAATTTATAGATAAAATTCTGAAGTGTTTCGTGTGATGTATCAAAAGTAAGCTACGAAAATACATTAAATAAGTAAAACTGTTTTAATTTTTATTTTACTTTTTTTGTAATCAATGAATCGCTTCTTCGCTCTTTTAACTTTTGGAGAAGTCATATTGATTGACAAGCATTCAGATAAAATAAATGTTGGAGAATGGCTTTATTTTTCAATGTAGTAGCTAGAAAGTGCTTTAATATTGTGTTCCTTTCGGTGCTTATAAAAAAGACAATTAAAAAGTCATTGCTAGGAATCGGTATTAAAATTAACACATTTCTTCATTTCCAGTTCTAGTTTTAACAAAATGTAATCTTTCATAATGTGTGCATAACTTATTCATGGTGTGCGATTTTAAAACTGTTTGCTTTTGCTGTCTTTCAAGTCTGCTGAAGCCGAGTTTAATTGCGAGTCATTTGATAAACACTTTTTGCTTTTGTTAAAGACGTGGAAAAAAGGGGGGAGTTGTAAAAAATAGCAAATAATTTCTTTAAACAAGCCAAGCAGCTGCTAAATGCCGCGTCGTACAATACATTTCTTTATAGCTGGATTTACTCCTCGTAAAACAACGTCCTTAATTAGTTGTCATATTCTTTTTTTAATGCCGCAGGATCTCTGTATTTTATGTGATAAGTTATAGTTCTCAGCAATTTTAATAGTCCGAGGAAATTTGTGGAGCGTAATGGAGCCGGAAAAAAAATATCTTTCACATTTTGGCAAGCGCAAGAAACGAATGAAGCTGTTGTACTTCCTTTTACTTCCTAAAGAATCCTTAACTTATTCTTATGTTTAAACTGCTTAATTGACCGCAATGTTTTAATACTTTTTAAACTGTTCTTCTCTTTTCTGCCTGTAAGAATTAAGTGGATGTGAGCGAGTTTTTCTTCTACGTATTTTTTTATGATTTGAAATATGAATTACGATTTTTTTTTTAATATAGGGATTTTGTATAATTGTTGGACATGTCTCAGATACAGAGTTATAGTAATTAGTAGATATTTTTTTTGTCTAAGCATAAGAGATTTAAAGATCATTGAAGAAGCGCATGACGTGGAAAATGTATTTTTACGATTTAATTACGTAAATTTTGGCATGTCGAGACATTTCAGATTTAAACAATTTCTTACTACTATATTTGTAACATTTTTAAATTTTATATTTATTTATTATTACACATTTATATAAATAGTAACATGCATTTGGCTAAATTTACTCTTTAAAGCCCCGCAGAGTGAAACATTTGTAAAAATGATTTTATAAATGCAATATTAAAATAAATATGTCAATTAGCAATTTACACAAACATGCATTATATTTACAATATATATATATATAAATATCAAAATTAAATTAAATTACCCTATCCATAATCATACATTTGAATTACAAAAGAAAATTTGACTTAAAACTATTAGCATTAATACTTATCATAACTTGAAAAAGACAACCCTATTTGAAATTTTAACAATCAAAATAGCCAACCAACCTTGGGACTGGTTTGTCGCATTAATCTAGATTTTTTGGTACCAACCATCTGCGAAGTCAATAGTTGGGCAAAAAGAAAAAGGGAACAAACATATTCCCAAATCATTTCAAGGTGAGAAAAAAAAAGAAAGAAAATATCATACTATTATACCTACTATTAACAAAGATTTATGTAAACACACTATTATACAACATACTATTTATTCAAAAGCTAAATATATTTATATGTATCCGACTTATGTACCTAACCATAAGTTCCTCATTTAATGGGGAAATGTTATTTTTGATTTAAGCGTTTTAATAATAATATAAAACACTGAAAGGAATATTAAATTTAAATTAAATTTAACCTGTTAGAATAATATGTATTTAAATGCACGTGTGCCTTTGAAGAATTAATTTTATTTTACTCTGCTACGGAGAATATAAATTATTTCCTTCGTACAAGTTTTAATTTTAAGATATTAGTTGATAGTAATTAATATAAAAAATCCGGTAAAAATAATTTATATAAAGAAACCTATATAAATTTGTAATAATAATCAAACACGACCGAATGCAACTAATCGAAGAATTTAAGGGCTACCATGTACAAATCGACAAACCCAAGATGTGCGGTGAGATAAATTTATTTACCTTTTTACAATTGTAATAATTGATAAGTAAATTGACTTTTTGAAGACTGATTTTGATTTGAATATATTCATTGAATTTAAATGATTTATTTTGTATAAAAAATTCTGTGAATTATTTTCTTGCACTACAAATGGAAACGATTTTCATCATAAAAAAATTCATGAATTTAAACTTATATCTATACTTATAAAAGGCAATGTTTGTGTGTGTGTGTGCGTGTGTGTGTGTTTGTCTGCGATGTCCAGACGAATCTATCGCACTTACAGCCATGAAATTTGGCACACAGATAGTCGTAATGGTGACTGAGTGCACCTCGAAGCCGAAATTTTAAATTTTAATCTAGAATTTTTTTTATTTAATGTTTTGTGTTGTTTTGGTTGATTTTTCGCACTAATTTCTCATTAGAATGGTTTCAAATAATTGTACGACAAAAATAGATAGACCATCGGAAAGAGCACGCGATTTCCGTTCTAATGAAGTTAGTTTTGAATTTCTATCTTAAATTACTGAATTTTGAGAATTTTTTTAAAATCAGTCAGTTTTGCACCTAAATGTTGGTTCTGTTTTTAAATTTGTTGCATCCGACTTTCTAATAACACTATTATTTTCAATTTTTATCAGCTTATAACTGCAACGGTTCTGTCGGATTTAAAACGAGAATGGTTAAAATATCTTTTTTAGTTTTTTTAAAATTAATTTTTTCCTGGTAGTTGAACGATATGTTTCCTCTAGCGAAGCTTTCGCCCACGACAGTCTCCGGAACGTTGCGGGCAATTTCATTGGCTGAAGGGCCAGGGTGACGTCATTACTTTCGCGTTCTGCGAGGAGATGATGTATTTACTCCATGACCTCGATTATTATTTTTAAGCGTATCTTAACTTATTTCTTTGGCTTTCATACTTTGCTCGCGGTGTAATAAATATCACATTGTAATTTTTTAATATTATTTGGATTTAACGGTACTCGGTCGAGAGGAAAAGGAGGCGGACCAACTCAATAATATATATATATTTCTGTTTTGATTTAGTTTTTAAAACTTTCATTTATGCAATTGTATGTGGGCTTTTTTTTATTTTGTTGAAATCCCGATTCCACGGGCAACGCCGTGCGCGTACTGCTAGTTTAAGATATTCTAATTAATTTTGAATGGTTCTGTAATTTCTTTAAAAAATATGAAAAAATTCCATGGAAATATTACAAGCAATGAAATAACAATAGCAAGTTTTTTTTTAAAAAAAATCTTGAAGAAGTTGGGACAGCTTTTGTGCCACCGCCCCTCAAAGAGTTAAAATGGTCAAAGGGTTAAATGTAATCAAATAGAAGAAAAAAAACTAGTTACATTTAACTATTTGCTTTAAAATCGATAATTAAAATCTCACCTTATACTTATATTCAAAACAAGACGGATATCGAATTCAGGGCTGTTTTTTACTGTGCGTCGTGATATACAATTTTAGTAGATATAATTTAGATAAATTACTCATCGAGTGCCGTTTTGTATTAACACATTTATGAGTAATGCCATACTTGTATCTTTCCGATATTATTTTATCTGATGTGGTAGTCGGAAAATATAGAAAAAAAAGCAAAATCTCTATAGCGAGCGAACGGGAGCTCTCCCCTGTTTGGGCACGTGTGACGTCAGACCCGCTTCGCACCAAAATGGATCGTTTTTCCCGCGTCATCTGAGTGGCGAACTTTGATTGCAAATATGAAAAAAAAAACTGCCTAGAAAATTTTTTTAATGTTATTGTTCATTTTGAAGCATTTTCAATCGATTAAAAAAAAAAATGCTGAAGTAAATTATTTGAAAGTATGCCCTGCCTTTATTCGTAGTAATTTTCTAGTTTTTTGCAAAGGGTCACAATCACCTTTGCGGGTATTCTTTCTAAGCACATCTAAATAAATGGGTTTTTCCTCCCTACAGAATAACAGCCTATACTGGTATTTTATACGAAAGATATCAGATAGTGTGAAATTCAATTTTGCCATTCTTGTGTTTAGACGTGATCTTTTATGTGCCCAATTTAAAGGTTGTTTGACTTGGAATACTACTGTCTAGGAAAACTCCCATCTCAAATAAACAGGCACGCCAAGAAAACGGGATTCAATGTTCCAGGTATAACTTACTAAAAGCTCTTCAAACGAAAAAAATATATAAGTGTGCTAAAAAGATAAACAGGAGGAAAAAACTCAATAGTTCTTCACTTTTTTTTCCCCCTCCCCCCTTAACTCTTCAATCCAAGTTCACCTGCAGTAAGGAAAGAAGATAAAAGACGAAAAAATAAAGAGGAAAAAGGAAATATGTAGCGGAAAAGAAAAAAAAAATCGATACCTTTTTCACGTCATCGGCAAGCCCGGACAAAACCGGAAAAAGACAGGCCAAAGAAAGAAACCGGAGAAAAATATGGATAAAACGTTGAAAAGAAATAAAATTCCTCCACAGCAGAGCAGGTGCAATCATCCGTTCTCGCAGGTAGGCCCTCTGAGGTGTGTTTTATGGAGGGGGGCGATAATCTTGGGCGTCAACCACCCCGATTCCGTTATCTTCGATATTCTTTTTATCCTGTCTTCCGGCGCGCAGGTAATTTTATTTTTCCTCCTCTTCCTTGCTTCGATCTTCTGACGATGGTGGTTGAAGATGGGATGGAGGGAGAGGGGCTTATTCAGCATATGATTCTAAATGAAAAAAGAAAGGAAATGAAGACCTCGGAAAAAAATGGATTGCCGCAGCATTTTAATGTGGTAAATCGAAGAAAATAGATATTTAAAATATGAAATTC